>JAHRHZ010000054.1:359620-409821 GCA_024137785.1 Ginglymostoma cirratum
TTAGGCCCGAAACGTCAAGTTTTCCTGCTCCTATGATGCTGCTTGACCTGCTGTGTTCATCCAGCCCCATGCTTGTCATCTCATTTAAATAATGACTCTTTGATTCTTTTGTTTCTATCATTCTTCCTTCTCTGATCTTACTTGCTGGTGTACTCTTATGTTTCTAAGTTATTATCTGTCCTGTCACACACTGGTTATCATTGCATGTATTGATACCCAGCTTTGTGCTTTCACTTTGCGTTCCCTTTGCATGACCTCTTATCCCAGTATTTACTTTTATAGCTCTCTCCACAGCCCTAGATGTACAATTCACCAGGATGCTAGTCGTAATACAGTTCAAGTGAACAGCCATGACAGTTCAGATTCCCTTTTGCCACTGTTGCCATTGCCTCATGAATTGGAAAATATTTCTTTTACACCAATGTCTGCGTCATGCATTTAGCTCTCCGATCTTGCTTCCTTATGTCAATTTACTCAAACTTAGGTGATTGTCCAGGGTTATTATTTTGTTGTTCTGCCTTTAATTAAGTTCCTAGATGTCCTTACCTTTTTTAAGGATTCATTTGTCACTTGCATTTTACAGTGAATAATACAGTAAAATACAGTGAAAAGGTTCAGTCACCATATTCCAGCACCATTTTGAATAGTTTAATAATAGGAAGGATAAAAGATATACCCAAAAGACAGTCTTGCACCCTGATCTGACTCATCAACACCTGTGCCACTACCCATCCTCCACTGTCTCTCCACCGCCTGTACCGGACCCACCTGTGTAGGAGTTACTATTCTTTAGGCAATATCTCTCTGCCACTGTGCCCATGCCTACTCTCACACCCTGTGATCAGGACTTCCCCAGCTCTGCTGGCAGGATGGGAGTCCCAGCTTTGGGCATACCATACTACCACCACAGCAGCCACCACCTCGACAATGCCAGGAGTCCCTGCTCTGGGCCTACTGCAGCCACGAGTCTCTGGCTCTGCTGCCAGATCAGGCTGTCACCACCAGCTCACCAAGAGTCCCATTCCGGCCACCATCCTCAGATGTTGCCTTGCTGGCGCTGCCATCTTGAAAAGTCCACTGCTGCTGGAGGAGCTTTGCTGCCGCCAGCCCCAAATGCTGGCAGGACACTCCTGCTGCCAGCCGCCATGATGTGCCGCATCTGCCAATAGGAGTTGCCCTTCCGCACACAGCCTGCTCTGGCTGCCATACCAATTTCACTGACTAACCTGCCACGGAAGGCTGCAAAGAAAAAAAATAGAAAGAAAATAAAAAGCGAGCAAGCATGCGGGAGCAGGTGAGTCCAGACAACAGCCAGCACGCAGCCCTGCTACTCCACTGCCATCTTGAACATGAAGAGGCACCTCTTTCCTCATCTAACCACATTGTTGGTACCTATGCAATCAAGTGGATCCTTTATCTACCACTCCCAAGTTTCTCTATAACCTCAAAGAGGTGCTTTTAACTCTGGCAACAGGTGGGCAACACAGCCTTTGGGACTTTTGCTCTTGGCTGCATAAATCATGATCTCATTTATTTTTCAAAAAGTGCAAAGAAAAAAAGCACAGAACATTTGAAATGAGCTTTCCCTCTATACCCTTTAGCCTCAAGAACTATATCAAAATCATTTTTGAAAACATTCAATCCGTAATCACTTTCAGTGGCAGAGGTTCACCACTCTCTGGGTGAAGAAATTTTTTATCCAGTCCAAAGTTGTTTACTCCATATCTGTAAAATGCAACCTCCTAGTTCTGGACTCCCAGGTCATTGGGAACATCCTTCCCATGTTTACCTTGTCTAGTCCTGTCAGAATTCTTTAGATTTATGAGATTCCCGCATTCGTCTAAATTCCAGTGAACAGAGTCCTAACCAAATGGGTCTCTCCTCATACATTATCCTGCCATCCCAGGAATCACTCTGGTAAACCTTTGTTGCTCTCCTTCCTTAGCCGAACATCTTTCCTCCAATAAAGGAAACTAAGACTGAACACAACATTCCAGGTATGGTCTCACTAATGCCCTGTATAATTGCAGCAAGACATCCTGCTCCTGTACTCAAATTCTCTCATTTTGAAGATCAACATACCGTTTGCCTTATTCACTGCCTGATGAACCTGCATGCTTACCTTCAGCAACTGGTGGACAAGGAAACCCAGGTCTCATTGCACCACCTCCTTTCCAACCTTTCAGCATTCAGATAATCATCTGCTTCCATGCTTTCGTTACCGAAGTCCATAACCTTATATTTTGTGCTTCATCTGCTATGCATTTCCCACTCACTTAACTTGTCCAAATCACACTGAAGCACCTCTGCATCTTCCACAAAGCTCATCCTCCCATGGAAAAAGACATGTTTATTCCTATTCTTAATTTCCTTTCTGCCAATTAGCTGTCTATCCATGTCAGTACAATAACCCTAATCCCATCCACTTTAACTATACATGCTAACTTCTTATGAGGCCTTATCAAAAGCCTTTTGAAAGTCCAATAAACTACACCTACTAGCTTCCCCTCATAACTATTACACCCTCAAAGAATTCCAACAGACTTGACGAGCATGATTTCCTTTTCACATATCCATGCTGAATCTATCTGATCCAGTCATAAAGATCAAAGTTCTTTATCCCCAATTGCATAATTCAGTCAGGCCACGGCTGAAACGAACAATCATGTATCATGCCTCTTCAGGGTAGTGCACTGGAAATCAAGCCCTGCCACTCCTGGAGTTGTCATAAAAGTTAAAAGTTTTATAAAAGTAGTCACCACATTTTAAATAGATTAACAGGTAAATGTGGAAACCTGGTCCATCCAAACAAGAATGACCATTTATTACAAGTAAATAGATTCTAGCTATAGGTAAACAAGTATGAACAGCTGACTAAGAATTCCCTTGTTGTATCCCACTTATAAAACTCCTCCACACACACACACACACACACACACACACACACACACACACACACACAGAGTGACGGGTGGAAGGATAAAATCTGGGAAGTCAGTTCAATTGGTGTCAGTCCACAAGGATTGCTGAAATTATCTTTTTGGCTTGTCAGGACTTGCTATTCGTTGATTTCACTCTCTCTACAGCTGTTCTTCTACGCCTTGTAGAAGGGAACAACTGGTTTGCGAATTATAAGGTTTCTAACTTATTCATTTAAAATCACAGCTTACAAAACTGGTGAGGGAAAGCAACTGTGACCCCTAGTTCTAGACTTCCCTGACATGTGGAACATTCTTCCCACATCTAACCTGTCCAGTCCCATCAGCATTTTATGTTTCTATGAGATGCCCCCTCATTCTTTTAAATTCTAGGGGATACTAGCCCAGTCAATCCAGTCTTGCCTTATGTCAGTCCTGCCATCCCAGGAATCAGTCTGGTGAAGCTTTGCTGGACTCGCTCAATAGGAAGTACGCCCATCCTCAGACTAGGAGACCAGAACTGCGCACATTATTCAAGGTGTGGCCTCAACAAGGCCCTGTATAACTACAGCAAGATATCCTTACTCCGATACTCCTATCCTCTTGCTATGAGGGCCAGCGTGACATTAGCTTTCCTCACTGCCTGCTGCACCTACATGCCAACCTTCAGTGATTGTTCCACCATAACACCCAAGTCTCACTGTATCTCACCTTTTCCTAACCTGCCATCATTCAGATAATAATCTGCCTTCCCACTTTTGCAACTAAAGTGGATAACCTGGCATTTATGCACATTGTATCGCATTTGCCAAGTATTTGCCTACTTAGCCTGTCCGTCCAAGTCACCCCACAGCCTGATAGCATCCTCCTCTCAGCACACACTGCCGCCCAGTTTCATGTCATCTGCAAATTTGGAGATATGGCATTCAATGCCTTCATCCAAATCATTAACCTATATTGTGAACAGCTTCCCAGCAGACAAAGGTATGACAAAGAACTTTTTAATACAATTCCTTTTTGATACTCTGGATGAATAATTTGCTTAATTTTCTGTGGATGCAGTTGTGCAACTAGCTGCCAAACAACTGATAAAGAGTGACCAATGGTCAAAAGTAGCCAGATGTTTCATCATAGCATTTCATTTTTAGGTCAATAATATCTCTTATTCCCAGATCTACTTGAAATTGTGTTTGTTCATCTTTTCCCAACAGCCACTGAACTGCCTCAATGAACTTCATTGGTGACAGAGAAGATATTTGTTTCTCCTCAAATCACTGCTGCAGTGATATGGTTGTCCCACATTATAACAACATCTTGCAGGTTATGCATATCTACTAGCTCATGCTGGAACAACTCTGGCAAGGTGAGGACAAAACAGCTCTGCTGTGATGCAGTGCACTCATTCAAATGGTTTGCTAAAACTTACTGCATAGGCTTCCACAGATATACAAAAGCAAACCCCACCTGGACATCCCATCGTATCAGGGAATGGGACTGTGTGAGAGCCTCTCTGGCTATGTCGAGGACATCTTGAAACTCATTGTACAAGGAGGCCCCTTGAAAATGTATTTGTATATCTTTTTCCAATAGCCACTCCACCGGCTTTTGAACAAGCTTCTATCACGACACTACAGATTTCTTATGGAAACTTGGCACCCATGGACCAGTCAAACCAGGAACATTCCTCATCACAAAAGGACATTTCGGCATCTACACCAGCATCCCTGCAACAGCCTCAGCACTCAATACCAATAACTGCCAATTTCTAGATGCCATCCTACAATTCATCCGCGTCATTCTCAACCATAACATCTTCACTTTTGACAACCAGTTCTTTATCCAGACACAGAACAGCCTAGTGGACCAAATTTGCACCCCAGTGTGTCAACATTTTCATGAACAAGTTCGAGCAAGACTTCTTTGCCATGCAGGACCTCCAACCAACATTATACATCAGATACAGCGACAACATTTTCTTCCTTTGAACTCATGGCGAGGGATCACTGAAATGACTACATAGCAATATCAACAAATTTCTTCCCACCAGGCTTACCATGGACTACTCTTCAGAATCACTCTCATTCTTGGACACACGCATCTCAAACAAGGATGGACACCTCAGTACTTCACTCTACCACAAGCCTACGGCTAACCTCACGATGCTGTACTTCTCCAGCATCCACCCTAAAACATATTAAAGAAGCCATCCTCTACAGACAAGCCCTGCGCATTCACAGGACCTGCTCAGATGAGGAGGAATGTAACAGACATCTAAAGACTTTGAATGCACCTTCACAAGAAAGGGATACGATGCTCAACTCATCGATCACTAGATCCAACGTGCCACAGTGAAGAAATGCAAAGACCTCCTCAGAAGGCAGACACAGGATATGACTGATGGAGTACCCTTTGTATTCCAGTACTTCCCTGGAGTGGAGAGCCTACGCCACGTTCTTCGCAGTCTTCAACATGTCATTGATAACAAATGTGCATCTTGCCAGAATCATCCCTACGCCTCCAATTCTCGCCTTCATAAAAGCCACCAAATCTTAAAAAGACCATCGTTCGCAGCAAACAACCCAGCCTTCAGGACATCGACTACAACACCACACAACCCTGCCATGGCAACCTCTGCAAGACATGTCAGATCATCAACATGAACATTACCATCACAAGTGGAAACACCACCCACCACATGCACTGCAGATACTCACGTGACTTGGCCAATGTTGTCTATCTCGTACACTGCAGGCAAGGATGCCCCAAGGCATGGTATACTGGTGAGACCATGCAGATGCTACGACAGTGGATGAATGGACACTGTGCAACAATCGCCAGACAGGAATGTTCCCTCCCACTGAGGGAGCACTTCAGCAGTCAAGGACATTCAGCTTCCGATCTTCGGGTAAGCCATCCTCCAAGGTGGCCTTCGAGATACATGACAATGCGGAATTGCCGAGCAGAAACTGATACCAAGTTCCATAACCATGGCCTGAACCATGATCTTGGGGTCATGTCGTGCTACATGTGACACTGCAACACTGTTCTGTATCTGTAAAATCTTTCTTACCGTCCTGCTTCGACACCATCACCTTGATAATTATCATGATCTCTCTACCTTGGATTTGTTTATAGTTTTGGATTACTTGTTAATTTTGTTAGACCCTCAGCCTGCGACTCTTATACCTATCATGTTATTCCAGTCATTTGGTTTGGCTCCAGCACCACCTTATCTTTAATTTTTTTGTAATACCTCCCTGCCTCATTTATTCGGATTATAGGTCATCCCTTCACTTGTTGTTCAGCTATTGACACTTTACTCACACTGTCTGACACTTGTGATCACCTGCAAAGACTTATTATTCGACACTTCATGCATATCATTTGTATGATCTTCTGATCTCTGAGCTTCCCTCTCATTTCACCTGATAAAGGGGCTATGCTTTGAAAGCTTGCGATTTCAAATAAACCTGTTGGACTGTAACCTGGTGTTGTGTGACTTCTGATTTAGACTTAGACTTAGACTTAGACGGCCATCAATTTGTTGATGGATATAGCACACCCACGGTACCACACTCTAGCAAGAATTAGCCTCAGCAGTGAAATCTGGATCTGATAGGTGACATATAAAGAAAGAAGGGGGAACAAGAAATTTGTTGGCAAAAGCTTTCACTAAACAGTTGCGGATTACATTTTACTTGTAAACCTTTCTTAATTTCTCAAAGGGCTCACAGTATCTTATGATAGGCTGAGAGAGGCTGGCAAAGGAAAATAAACTGGTTTAGTCAGACAAAATTATGCCAGCCCAGCACTTTTAACAAAGATGACATTACAAGAGGGAGTGCCAGCATATCATCAAGCCTGACCTGCTCTCCTCAAGATTGTCAATGGCAGACTAAGATGGAGTCTGAGGTCCAGTTTGATGCAGTCGGTTTCCACTTCAATTGGCTGAAAGAGCACTTTATACATTTGCTGCAATTCCTGGAGAGACCAGACCAGACAGCTGAACATCTGTGAAAGGGTAAAATGCAAAAGTGCACCATATTCTTGATGATATGTTATTTGGGAAAGGTCATGAGATATAGTGGTTCTAAAAGATTATAAAAACAACTTCACCAGAAAGGGGAAGAGATCTCACGCATGTTTGCTCGAGTGTGGCAGTGATAAAGAATGGTGCAACCCACTTAATTCGGGGTCCCAAGCCAGTCAAGAGTCCCAGTGGAGCTAAAGAAAGGATATGAAAGGAAATTATGCAAGTTACAGCTGCTTACTGATGATTTTGTTAACTATATTTCTCTTACCCCTTACATTTTCACAACTGTACATGTGCAAATGTGATGCAAAAGAAATAACAAAGGAAGAAGTAAAAGTAAACGGTATCTAGTGAAATACAAAGGACCCAGAAAGGTAACCGTTGTTCTTGTTTAGGTCATTTCCCTGGTCGGTCACTGAACAGCCAAATGCATCAAGATTGCTCCTGTGTTAGGTGACAGCAGCAACAACTGGTGCACACCAATTGGCTTCAGTGCCATGGAGCTATTGACAGATGAAACAAGTCTGAATTTGTGCCCACCTGATTGCTGCTATAACATGGGACTACACACGCAAGGCAGAGGTGCACGAGGTTGTAGAGATGTTTGATTGGATGGAAATAGATTTAAAAAAGGTGACACCAAATAGGTTGAGATCACTCACAGCTAACAAGTCCCCCAGAGAGCTCTTGTGGTAAAGTGGTAGTGTCCGAACCTCAGAGCAAGGAGGCCAGAGTTCACGTCCCAGCTCAAAGGTGTGTTATAACCTCTCTCAACACTTCAATTTAAAAACCTACCTAGAATTGTGGACCTCCAAGGTAAATCATATCTCCGAATTTAAAAGAAGGCACTCAGCTGCACTTTAAGATGAAAAAGAAAGTCCTCCAGACCAAATAGGATGCATCCTGGATTGCTGAGAAAAACAAGGTTGGATACTGAGCTGGATGGACAACCCTGGCTGACTTAGACTAGGAAGGATGTCATGGCTTGAAAAGTGTACAAGAGGTGGTTTACCAAGATGATACCAGAGATTAGGTGAAAAGATTGGATATACTGGGATTAGAGCAGCAAGAGACTTACTACAATTAAGCTAATTATGAAGAATGTTGATGGCGTAAATGGGGAGAAACAAATTCTTGTGGCAGAGAAGTCGACAGCCTGAAAATGCATGACAAATGTCTGAGAGGAGATGGAGAGAAACCTTAAACCAGAAAGGTCTATTATGATCTGGAATGCACTAAAAGAATGATGGAAACAAATTCTACAGGAAATTTCAAAAAGCAATTGGTCATGTTAGGAACAAGGAGGTTATGATGGAGTTGTATACAGCCACTTGTTAGGTCACAGCTCGCGTACCACTTGCAGTTTTAGTCACTACACTCTTTGGGAAGGGTGTGATTTCACCAGAGAAGGTGCAGAACTGATTTATTAGGATACTGCCTGGGCTGAATGATTCAACTATGAAGAGAGACTGCATAGCTGCAGCTGTTTTCTTTAAACAGAGAAGGCTGAAAGGTGGAGTGTCGGTGGCAGCGGAGGGGGAACCGGCAATCTCATTGAAGCATTCAAAGTTCTGTTGGACATGGACAGATAGGAAGAAGTTCTTCTCCATAGTAAGGTACTCAATAATCATGGTATACAGCTTTAAAGGGAAAGGAGAGGAGATTGAGGAAAAAGTTTTACCCAGAGGGTTGTGGGCACCTGAACCTCTCAGGCAGCAGATGCAAGAATTCACAAATCATTTAACAATTATCTAGAACATTTAAAATATCACTTTCAAGGCTATGGGCCAAGTGCTCGAAAATGGAATTAGAATAGATGGATGTTTGATGAGGACATGTTGGGCCAGAGGAACCTTTTTCCGTGCTTTAGAAACTCTATGACTATCTTGATGACTCTATGTCCTTTTGACTGAAAATAGAGGTGTGTGGCTAATTAGATAGGTCTTTCAAAAGAGGTGACTATAGCGCAGTGGACTAGATGGTGTCCTATGCTGCATGATTCTAATGTCAAACCTCCATGATGGCATCTAAATTCATATCCTCTAGAATTCTTCTCCAAACGACTGGAATACAAACCCAATAACATAACCATTACAGTCAACCTCAAACCTATAAACCTCTTCTCACTGGCCACATTTACTGATGTCAATCAACTTGCTTTAATAAAATCTTAAGAGTAGATACATCATGGAATCTTGTATCATCACAGACAGTCGTCAATACCCCACTGTATTTTATTATGCCATTATTTAAAGATTTTTGCAATCGATTGACATGTTTAGTTATTGATGACTGCTGCAGATATGATTAATTCTCTGTGCCTAACACATCAGATTATGCAAATCAAAATCAGCTTTCAGGGTCATAGCTTTGGCAAAACATCAAGTCTAAGCTTTTATGCTTCTTAGTCTTCTACTAAAATTTTTTAATTCAAAGACATAGAAGAGAATTCAACCTGTACCAAAGAGTATTGAAAAATAAACAATGTTTTGAATGTTATTTTGTTAGATCCATAAATTGTTGAAATATTAATGAAGCCATTTGAAGAAAATGCACAAATAGAATCATGGAGGCCCAGTGACCAGATTTCAAAAATCACAGGGCACTCTCCCGTCACAATTAAACACCAGCTACTGTAGGTTACATTTAACATTTAAAATACCCTTTACTATGCAAGGGGGAAAAATGTATTTACAATTAACTTGTACAAATGACCCCCATACACTGAATTTTATGTACCAAACACCATTAATATCTAGTACGCTTAAAAATTTAAATCTGATTGTCTATATACCATACAGAATAATAGATCCAAGAAATGGGCTATAGTGTTAGAATCTAATTTGAGTTCTCATGGTTTGTCATCTAGAATCTAGTTTTGTGATTGAGGAGACTAAGACAAATTAAAATAAACAAAGAGTTGAATTCTGAAAGTCTAATAAGTATACAATATCCTCTCCGGCAATGAGATTAAACTGTCTGTTATAGGTTTTAAATAAAATTTAGTCACCGAGAAAAGCAGGATAGAAATAATATTCCAACTTTACCTACATTGCAGTAGTGCCTACACTTTAATAGTGCGTCATTGGCTATAAAACACTTGGGATGTCCTGAAGGTGCTAGCTATCTCAATGTTCTTTCTTTACAGTTAACAATACAAAAGTTAAGTCTAATTACCAGAAAACTCTTCAACATTTCAGCACAAGTAGGAATAAAATTGTTTGGGGATCAATATCACCAAATTATAAAACGTAACTTGGAGGAAAGTTACTGGAGACACATCTACTCTGAAAATAAATTTTAATGGCCCACTATTACTGCTCCTCCATATTTCAGAATTCAGCTTTGGATGATAACATTTAAATAAAAATATTTTCAAGTACTTTCACAGAAAGATGTATAAATTACCAATGTACAATTCTTCTAGAAAATTCCAAAGTTACCGATACACAACAGAAAGCTGAAGGGGATTGGTCAGCTGACTTGCATGCACAGTGGCTCATTACACACTTGCTATTCAAACAGTAACGAAGCCACTTAATATTCAGAACACCACGGATGGCACGAACTGTAGTGAATGACGGCTTAAGGAGAAAAACATCTGCTGTCACTAGACTTCACAGAAAAACAAAAAGATAAAATAAACTGGTGATCAAACTCACCAAGAAGGCAGTGGCGCTGGTGAGGCAATTCCACTCATATATATTTTAGGTTTTCACAGAAACATGACTTTTCCACCTGCCTGAGAGCTGAATGTAACACATCAAGTGCCACGTCACAATACTTATATATTTTACACATTGAAAAGCTTTACGCATTCAATAACTTAATGCCACTACTACTTCTCTTCAAGAAGCTCATGCAGATATTTGAACATTCAACCCTGGAAAAATAATATTTCAAAGGAATCACCTCTTAGTGGAGTGTGGTAATGTTTGGTCAGACCACGGAGCAAAGGCAATTCTGAACTTAGAAAATTATGTTTTGTAATGAACTAAGTGGTGCAATTAGAATCAACATTCAAAAGGAAAATTAATACATACTTGAAAAGAAAGAATTTGCAAGGCTATGGAAAAACAGCAGTGGATTAATTAGACGACACTTTAAAAGAGTTAAGACAGGTACATCCTTCTGTACTAGATGATTCTATAAATGCAACGGTGATATTTGCAGGGGGGGTGCACAAATTTAAACCCACCATTACACATTATTCTATTAAGCCCATTCCTTGCAGTTCAAGCCCAGTATTTAACATTAAAGAGGAACCAAAATAAAAAAAAAAGGACATATGGTCTTCAGAGTACTCTCTTGCATTGTACATTTTTCATCCTAAACCAAAGCACTATCAAAGGCTTCTAACAGTTAAAGTGAATGTAATCCTTTTAGATCCTATCAAGAATGATCTCAGTCGTCTTGTAATTATTTCATACTACATGCATAAGAAACACTCAAGACTGAGAAAACACCACTGAGCACATTCAGGTAATTATGCCAGCAGCTGAGGAACAGTGAAGTACACGATTCTAATCACATCAAGTGTAGAGCATTAAAAGAAATAAGAAAGGGCAAATATCCAACATCTCAGAACCATGTGAGATCTGTTACATTCATGATACGTTAAGAAAAAGTTAATATGAACAATCATTGGGTTCTCAGCTTTCAGCCTGGCAGGTAACCAGAGCTCTGAAATAAAAATGAACCTTGCATTACCCAGATATCTTGTCTTAAAGGTCAATGAAGCTGCAAACCCAATTGATTCATTGAAACATATTGCAAACTACAAGATCCCAAAAGGAAGTCGCTTTTATAAAGGAATTAACTTTTTACGCACAAATGGCTTTTGAGTTGAATCCATTTTATCTATTTTATGACGAGGTTTTTCCTAATCTTGTTGTATCCCAACATTTATTGTAATATTTAAACTGTTACTAAGCCTGTTTTTAAGTTGCTTGGGCCTGGACTAGCTATTTGGCACTTACTAGAAGTGACAGGTGATTTTAAATACCTCTTTTTTTTTTTAACCACCACCACCACAAATCAACACTAAACCAGGGAGAAACACTCCAAGAACCTGCAAATTGCCTTAATTCCTCATGTCTCTTTGAAGAGTCAGTGAAAAAAAATCATTTTAAGACAGTCAGTGAATGAATCAGGTTACAATTAGGGTGTAATTGTGAAACCAGGGTCGCTAACCTAATCTCGATGCAAACTTTGATTTTTTGTTTTGAAGTTTTGCTTACATAAAATGTTTTGTGGGGTACAGCAAACAAGTTTTAGGTGAGAGCACAGTCGGTAACCACATTTCTTGTTTTAATCAATAGTTGGGATTTTCGTGCAGTATAGTAATCTGTGTCAGGTGACATTTCTCCACTACCTGCTAATATTTCATTTAGTTACCTTCATTCACATATCTAAGGTACTACTATTCTAAATTGCATTGATTCGAGAATTCTTGACTCTCCATTAAGGAAAAGCACTCATACTACGGAAGGCAACAAAGATTACATTGTATTCCCAAATACTGGCTTTCTGGATGACTGGAAGACATATAATTCTAGCTTTCAATATTGAAGCATATAATATCAAGCTTAACATGAGCACTTACCTTTTTATTCTTCTTTCTCCTGTGTCCTCTTTTTCTAAATAAAAATGAATTTACCCCCACCACCTCAGCAAATGTTTCAAAATCCTTTTGAAACCAACCAACTGCCATGCAGTGAGTTAAAAACATTCAGAAAACACAAACTGCTAGTTTCAGCCAAAAGAATCTTGTGGTTAGTAAGCATCAGATTAGTTATAAACTCAACAGAAATGGTGCATGCAAAATGATATGTGCTTTAGTGAGCCAAAGGCAGATACCATGCCGTGCCAATCCAGTCAGATCGAAATCCTGAGCCAGAATTATGTAAATGGAAGCATTAGGGAAGATAGGTCAGGGGCAGGGAGGATGGCACTCTTATCATTGGTGGAACACACCTTCATTTTGTTGAGGACTCTCATCCAGACATCCTTCCTGATCAGACTGTACATTTATTTCACCAATCTTCTCTGGCTCAAGTGGTTTAACATCCCTCTGACGCTGATTGGGAGGCTTCATTACCTTTGGTTGCATTGATGTCTTTATAGCCCTGTGCTGATCAGAAGATACTTTTGCTCCAGTTTCTCTTTGTGAAGCACCTTTGGGGAATCCTCGTTTTTGGGGGGCTTTAGGCCCTGCTTCTTTTTTCATAGCTGCCTTTGAACCTGGTTCTTCGTTATCGTCCAGCAGTTTGTGTGCTTCGAGTTTCGAATAAGACAAAGAGACTTGGTCAGTGCACTTTGGAAAACCCTCTTGACATTCCACAGGACTCTTCACTATCTCATTTACCTCAGATGCTTGCTCAGCTTCTGGGAGATCAGTTTCCTCGTTTGGACATTCCAGAGGACTTTCCATAACCTCCTTCATCTCAGATGTTTGCTGCATCTCTGGGGAACCAGTTTCCTTATTTGGACATTTTAGAGGACTTTCCATCAGCTCCTTCACCTCAGATGTTTGCTTCAGCTGTGGGGATCCAGTTTCCTTACTTGGACCTTCTGGAGGACTTGCCACTATTTCCTTCACCTTGGATTTTAGCTGTGACTCAGGAGGAGAAATTTCCCTGTTCCAACATTCTAAAGCTTCCTCTGCCATCTCATTTACCTCAGACATTTGCTGCAACTCAGAGGGAGCAGTTTCTCTGTTCCAACACAGAGAACTCTCAACCAATATTTCTACCTCAGACTTCTTTTCTTCAACTGGGGCAATTTTACTATCGCAATTTTCTAGAAAAATATCAACTACCCCTTTCGTTTCAGAAATGTCTAAATCAGGGGGAGCAGTTTCTGTACTCACTTGTGCAAAAGGGGTTTCTGCCAAGTCTTTCACCTCAGGACTTTGTTTTAACACAAGGGAGCCTGTTTCCCTACTATCATGATTCAGACAGATCTGTGTCACCTCCTTCACTTCAGATATTTTATTCGATTCGGGTGAAGTTGCTTCTTTATTCACATGGTTGACAGGGCCCTCTGCCATCTCATTCAACCTACACATTTGCCCTGATTGATGAGGTGTAGTCGGTCCAGCCACATGCTCTGACAAAGACTCTATCTGCTTTCCCTCATGCACTTTCAGTGACTCAAGGAGAGAAGCTTCTCTCTCTGCACTTTCTGTAAGGGTCTCTGTCATTTTTTTTACCTCAAACATTTGCTGTGATTCAGGGGAAATGTTTTCGCCACTTTCATTTCTCACCAGGGTCTGTGCCACTTCTTTTGCCTCAAAGGGTGACTGTGACCTAGGGGCAGTAATTTGGCTAGCCTCACGTCCTGTCATTTCATTCACCTCAAACATGTGCTCTGAGCCAGGAGAAGTAGGTTCTTTACTTATAGGTGCTAGACTAGGCCCTTCCATCTCCTTCATTGCCAGTATTTCCTCTGACTGAGGAGGAGTATATTTTCTGCCATCTAATTCCAGAGTAGTCTGTGGTGCTACCTTGCTTACTTCAGTCTTTTTCTGAGAGTTGAGCGAAGTGATGTTGTCATCCCTAAGTTCTAGAGGGTGTTCCACTTTCTCTTCCATCTCGGATGTGTGGAGGAACCCAGGAGAGGTAACTTCTCTGCGTGTGCATTCGACTTCTGATATTGTCTCCATTTGTGACTGGCTGTCTGCAAGAGCTTCCCCGCTTCTTTGGCTCTCAACAACAGCCCTTACATTGCTCTCTGAAGGTTCTGTGTCGTACAGTGGTGGATGTACTAGTTCACTCTCTGAGCTTTCAGAAGCCCAAATATTGCTTTGACTTTGCAAACTATCCACTTGCTGGGCTTTTACTTGTACCCCTGATGCCTCCTTACATGCCCCCTCAGTGTTCAATACATTTTCCTTATGCTTCTCTGTCCGTCCAGGTAGTCCTTCCAGTCGCTGGTCAGAAACAATTGCTTGAACCTCTTTGGTTTTAGCCTGCATGTCCATTGGAGGAAGTTGGGCTCCTTTTGAATGTGAACGCTTTTTCTTTTTCTTTTTCTTCTCAACAGACACTTTTCCTACTGGAGATTCTACATGCTGTGCATTTTCCTCTGCAAGCTTAACTTTCCCAGGGGTTCGCTCCAGTAATGGAGTTTCTGTAGGTGAGACAGCAAACCCTGTGGCGCTGTTAATAAGATCCATAGCAGCCACCGATGAGTCAAAATTCCCACAGGCTGGCAAAAATGGTTCAGTGGATGGAGGAAGTCTTGCATCACAGCTCAAGTTCTCTTGTTGGGGAATGCTTGGTGAATATTTTGTAGGTGTCTGCAGTAAAGTATCAACTGCAGCAGTGGTCTTCGCTATGTTTGAAACTGGCAAGCAATCATCCATTAAATGACCATTATTCAGATCTGGGTCACAACGGTCTACAGGGTGGAAAGATGATTCAACTTGATGCAGGCTGATGAATGGCACACCACATTCTTCTATATACAAGGGAAAAATAGTAGCTAAATACAAAGTTATCAATTCTAAAAAGCACTTCAATTTTTGCAACTTCAACATTTCAATTTTGCTCTCCTATCTTACGCATGTTCCCTCCCTTGTGATGAGTTTTTTTTTGGGGTGAGGGGCAGGAAAATGGGAAACACTGACCATTTTAAAATCAGAATATAATAACAACAACTTAACAGACAAAAGCACTGACTTGCATAATATTGTCACACTGACTAGTAAGGCCCAGATTCAATACTTGGTATGTGGCTAGTAACCAGATTCAGTTTGAAGGTTACAAATAGTGGTTTCAATACCAGAGCTGACAGAGTGGTAAATTAAACCCTCCTGCTTTAAGCACTGACACCAGCTGAAGATAAGTGGTATGTTTGGCTGCAATGGTCCCTTACACTTCAAAGCAACCAATACCCATGGATTTTCATCTTTAAAATAATATTTTACCCATTCCAGAGGTGAGGAAGAGAAATTCAAAAAGTTTTTGAAATACATTAAAAAAAATGTATTTTTTTTTACATTTGGAGAAATACATTAAAAAAAAGAATCTGGCTTCCACTTCATTCAGGAACGAATACATAATTCCCTTTAAACATTTTTGTATGGCTGTGTACATGGGGAAACAAAGGAGCTGCCATAGCTCCCCAGCTAAGAGTGAACATTTCTCCTTGTCCATACAGAATTGTTTGTACTTAGGGTTTCAAAGCATGATGTGATAATTCTAAATATAATGGTTGTCTCCTGAGCACCCCCAATGCTGTTTTTGCTTTATTCTTCTTTATTTCTTTCTTTCATGGAACGTGTGCATCTCTGGCTGGGTCAGTATTTATTACCTTTCCCTAGTTGCTCCTGAGAAGGTGGTGAACTGCCTTCTAAACAGCTGCAGTCCACGCGCTTTTACAATGCCTTTATGGAGGGAATCCAGAATTCAGACCCAGTGGTAGGAAAAGTACAGAAATATTCCTAATCAGGACAGCGAGTGACTTGGAGAACTTGCAGGTGGTGGCACTCCCAATTGTCTGCTGACCTTGTCCTTCTATGTGGAAGTAGTTGAGAGTGTGCAAGGTACTGCCTAAGGATCATTCTTGAATTTTTGCAGTGCATCTTGTAGATGGTATACACTACTAATGCAGAGAGAATAGATATGGTGCCAATCAAGCAAGTCGCTTTGTTCTGGACGGAGTCGAGTTTCTTCAGTGTTGTTGAAACTGCACTCACCAGGCAAGTGGGGAATATTATATCACACTCCTGACTCGTGCCTTTTAGAAGGCAGACAGACTTTTGAGGGGGAATGGGGTGGGGGGAGATTAGATGGTGAGATACTCACCCGTAGGATTTCTGGCCTCTGACCTGCTCTTGTATGGAATGCTGGCACTGCTGACATTTGTTGCCCTTTCTCAGTTGATCTTAAAGTGGTTGTTTCTTTATGCCAAATCATTGGGTAGTTAAGAGTCAACTAAATTGCTGTCTCGAGTCACGTCTAGACCAGCCTAGCAAAGGACAGCTAATATCCTTCCTCATGTTACTGAACCAGATAGGTCTTTACAATAATTGTTACATGCTCATCATTAAACTAACTTTTAAACCCAGATTTTAATCAAATTCAGAATTTACCAACTGCTATAGTGGGATTTGAAACCAAGTTCCCGAAAACATTAACCTGTTTTTTTTTTCTTTATCCATTTATGGGATGAGGGCATCACTGGCTAGGCAGCATTTATTGCCCATCTTTAACTGCCCAGAGGACAGTTAAGAGGCAACCATATTGTTGTGGGTCTGGAGTCACACGTAGGCCAGACCAGGTAAGAACGGCAGTTTCTTTCCCTAAAAGACATTAGTGAACCAGGTGGGTTTTTCCAACAATCAATAAAGAATTCACAATCATTAGACTCTTAATTCCAGATATTTACTGAATTCAAATTCCACCATCTGTCACAGCAGGATTTGAACTCAGGTCCCCAGAACATTATCTGGGTCTCTGGATTAACAGTCCAGCGATAATACTGCTAGGCCATTTCCTCCCCTGATGCCCCAGATTAATGGTCCAGTGACATCAACAACCATTTGCAGCAGAGAATTCAATACCTCTACCACCCTATGTGTGTCTAAGTGTTTCTCTCCTTAACAGTCTGGTCCTAATTTTAAGATTATGACTCCTTGTTGCAGAATCTCCAAACAGTGGCAACATATTACCTTTATCAAACCTGTCTTTTCCAGTTATCATCTTGAAGACTTTGACCAAAGCACCTTTAACCTTCTAAATTCTAGAGCAAACAGGCCTAATCTGTATAATCTCTCCTCATAACTTAATCCTGAAGTCCTGGAGTCATTCTTGTAAATTTACATTTTATTCCTTCCAAGGCCAGTTTACCCTTCTTAAGGTGTGTTGCCCAGATCTGCTCAGAAAACTCCAGGGTTTTGATTAACTGCAGCACAAGTTCTGTATCCTTGCACTCCAGTCCCTTAGGTATAAAGGCCAGCATTCCAGTAGCTTGCTTGCCTATTTTCTGCAGCTGTTTGTGGCATTTTAAAGATCTATGCACCTGAACCTCAAGTCTCTTGGGACATCCACTATATTTAACTTCATACCATATAGAAAGTAGCCCGAATCTATACTTTTCCAGTCCAAAATCGATAAGCTAACATTTCCTTACATTTAAACCATCCTCCCTCTGGAAAATACGCCATCTGCAATCCGACCCCACTATCAAAGATATTTTTCCCTCCCCCTCCTTATCTGCTTTCCAGAGGGACCACTCTCTCCGTGACTCCCTTGTCCGCTCCACACTCCCCAACAGCCCCACAACCCCCGGCACTTTTCCACACAACTGCAGGAAGTGCTACACCTGCCCCTACACCTCCCCCCTCAACCCCATCCCAGGCCCCAAGAAGACCTTCCACATCAAACAGATGTTCACCTGCACATCTGCTAATGTAGTATACTGTATTCGCTGTTCCCGTTGTGGCCTCCTCTACATCCAGGAAACCAAACGGAGGCTTGGGGAGAACTTTGTGGAACACCTACGATCGGTTCACAACAAACAACTGCACCTCCCAGTCACGAATCATTTCAATTCCCCCTCCCACTCCTTGAAATGACATGTCCATCCTGGGCCTCCTACAGTGCCACAACGATGCCACCTGAAGGTTGCAGGAACAGCGCCTCATATTCCGCTTGGAAACCCTGCAGCCCAATGGTATCAACGTGGACTTCACAAGCTTCAAAATCTCCATTCCCCCAAGTGCATCCTAAAACTAGCCCAGCTCGTACCCGCATCCCTAAACGGTCTTCCCACCTATCCACTCCTCCCACCTCAAGCCCCACCCCCATCTCCTACCTACTAGCCTCATCCCGCCTCCTTGACATGTCCATCCTCCCTGGACCGACCTATCCCCTCCCTAACTCACCTTTACTGGCTCCATCCCCACCTCCTTGACCTGTCTGTCTCCTCTCCACCTATCTCCTCCTTTATTAATCTTCTATCCGCCTCCCCTTTTCTCCCTATTTATTTCAGAAACCCCTTCCCCTTCCTCATTTCTGAAGAAGGGTCAGAACCAAAACGTCAGCTTTCCTGCTCCTCTGATGCTGCTTGGCCTGCTCTGTTCATCCAGCTCCACACCTTATTATCTCTTTAAATCCATGTACCAGTTTTGCCCATTCACATAGCATAAAATTTTAAAGGGACATTAATAGACCATCATCTGCATTGTTTGCAGTACCATCTAACTTTATATCATCAGCAAGTTTGAATATATTACTTTCTTTACTATTATCCAAATTTTTAACAAATAATGTGAATATTTAAGGCCCGAAAACAAATACTTGTGGGATACCATTGATCAGATCCTGCCAATTTGAGTACCTACTTGGTCAGCCACTCAACCAATTTCCCAACCATGTCAGTAATTTACTCTCAATTCCATGGGCTTTACCTTAGTTAACAGTATCTTCTTGGGACTTGATCAAATGCCTTCTGGAAGTCCATATAAACAACATCCACACCTTTGTTACTTCTTCAAAAAATGTAATAAGGTTATGCATGGCCTACCTGTCATGAATCTAAACCGAAAATCTGAGGCCTTCAATTACCCAATCGATAAGTTATAGACTCCAGTAATATCCCTAAACACTGACATTAAGCTAACAGGTCAGTATTCCCTGGCTTTCCTCTTTCAGCCTTCTGAAAAAGCGAGTCACACGTGCACGTTCCAATCCAGAGAGGCGGCTCCAGAATCTAGGGAACTCAAAGCTTATAGTTAGGGCGCCTACAAAGTTCTACACTACTTCCTTTAACACCCTCCATGGAAATTACTCATCCTTATCTGTCTCACTGAAAACCTACCTCTACACAACAGCTGATATATAAAAATGAAATGCTGCCTCTCAAGCTGATTCTATCTGCCATTTCTCTCTGTGGAGCTGCAGCAACAGATTACAGTTGCAGGCAAGACTGGAAATCTAGCTTCAAGATGGAAAATCCATCGCAGTGATTTGCTTTGCAGACTGTGGCAACTACCTCAGGAGTGTCACTGACCAGAAGTTCTGGGCCACATTAATTGTGCCACTGATTCAACTGATATTTTTTGGTCTGGTATGACAGCCATATAAAACAAAATACCTCAAATGCATTAACATTAATCGTGAAACTCTTAGGAAAGTTTTCTCTGCTAGTATCTGTGCCTTTATTTCTGAATGATTCTGACTGTACAGAATACAGAGGTATTGATGAAGTGAGTTAAAAGTTATGGGACACAAACAAGGCAGGCTTATGAGGCCACAGGTAGATCAACCCCAATCTCACTGAATGGCCAAGCAGGTTCAAATGTCCAAATGGCCTATTCTTGCTAAGTCCTATAGTCCTATCACCATCCTTCATGTAGCCCACAACTGTACAGTGAGAGAGAAGGGAAATATGGTGGTTGATTCGCTCGCTAAGCTGGTTCATTAGTTTGCAGACTTTTCATTACCCTGCTGGGTAACATCATCAGTGCAGCCTCCGATAAAGCACGGTCGTCGTTTCCTGCCTGATATTTAAACTCTGGGGTCCATTGGAGTTGGTTACCTAATTTCCAATTTTCTTTGCAGTGGTGTATATATAGGGTCTAATTCTGTGTGTTTGTTGATGGCCTTCCTGGAGAAGAACCAGGCCTCCAGGAATTCCTGTGCCTGTCTGTTTGGTTTGTCCTAGGATTCTGCGGTCAGTTCAGATACGTTTTTGACGTATGTTAACATGAGAAGTGTGTTGGGGAGCACTGTATACTTCCTGTTGTTGTTTGTGAGACAGGCATCGTCGGACCCAGCTGTTCAGGTATCCGTTGTCTCTAAATACATGGTGTGGAGGGTATTCTTCATTTTGGCGTGGTCCACCAAGGCCATCAATAAACATGTAGAACTAGACCATAAATACACACCACTGCAAAGAAAAACCAGAAATGAGGTAAACCAACTCCAACGGACTCCAGAGTTTAAATAGCAAACGGGAAAATACAACACAGCTTCAGAGCTGCACTGATATTACCCAGCAGGGTAATGAAACATCTGCAAACTAATGAACCAACCACAGCATCCACAACCCGAGCTACAAATCTATTCACGGATGGAAATATTCTTTGATTTTTCCCCTTCTAGCTTGGTCGCCAGGGGCAAATGCATACCTGCACCAGCAGAAATCTGCAAACCCAAGACACACGAACCTGCTCATCTATATCAGAGATTACATTACAAAGGGCTGTGCATTTTGTATGGGTAGTGAAATAAACAATGCATTTTTAATAAGCTAGTGAGTCTAAAGGAAGGTAACGAATCCAGAGGATGGTGAAAATAAAGATCAAGGCCTTAAATTAATATTTCAAGATTCTACTGCATATGGTTGCTGTACACATTTTGAAATATGGAGACTGCGCTAAGCTTATCCTGGTTAGCTTATTATCTGTAGTCCAGAAAATTTAAGAGTTTTTGATTATGGATAAAATTTTGCAAAGAAGATAGAAGTAACTCATACACGTTTCAAAAAGAACTGACATTTGCATGCTGTCTTTCACATCTTCAAGTGGTAAGCAAGTCCTTTTGAAGTGAGTCACTTGTGAAGTCAAGAAATGTAGCAGCAATTTACATACAACAAGTTCAAACAAACAGTAATCCAAGTAACAATCTTGCTTGAGGGACATCTGGTGTAGACATCCAGGGAAATAATCTGCAATTAAAGATGGAGTGACTGAGCACTTGAGCAACTATAAAACTGGTCAGAGATAGCCATCCGGTCTAGTTTTTTTTGAAGACGTCACTAATAAAGGTAGAGAAAGAAGGGCCTTCTGTTGCTATCCAGATGGAATTCCAAAAAACCATCAACAGTGCTGCATGCAAAATGTTACTGCGAAAAGTCAACACTCAGAAATGAAGGCAGGTTTTTGATTTTGGTTGGAAATTGGTCGAGAGACAGAGTGGGGATAAAGGATACATACTTATATTGCCATGGTGTAACAAGTGATGTTTCACAGGGATAAGCTTGTCACCATAGTTTTTACTAAACTGAATAAAGTAATGAATTGAATTTTTGCAGATGGCAATAAATTGGGAAAAAATGTCAGTATTGCAGATGGGAGCAGGAAGTTGCAAAGCGCTATGAACAGATTAAGTAAGTGGATAAGACTGAGTAAATAAATTCTTATCAGGCAAATATAAGGTCATTCACTTGCAAACAAGGACAATATATCAGAGCATTTTAAAAATTATGAGAAACGAGGAAATGTAGAAAGCAAAGAAATTTGGCAGTCCAAGTTCACTAAAGGTAATAGATACAAAAGCAAAGGCAAATGGAATATTGGGCTTTATCTCAAAAGGCGCTGGATTATAAAGAGGATGGCTTTATGCTCAACTTGTATGCATTCTTAGTTAGGCCACACACGGAGTGCTGTGTTCAGTTTTGAACACCACACCTAATAGATAAATCAGCCCTGGGCAGGACTGGAAATTGACCACAATGATAACAGGTTATGAGCACAGGGTTGCATAAATTGTCTTGTGTGCCCATGAGTATAGAAAATGGTCTGTTTAACTATGTTAAAAGTTTCATTTAAGAAGAGGTTGTGGTTGATCAGATTTTCAAAATGTTAAAAGGATTCATAGGATAGATAAAGAGAAACTTTCCTCTGGTTAGATAAATGAGAAGTTAAGTAATTTTCATTAAAGCCAAACAATGCGGGTGAAGACGACAACTCAATGGGATCACTCTTTTTTCCCCAAATTAGGTAGTAAATCATTTGAGCAAAGGTAGGTAAATGGAATAAGAATACAACTCATTACAACTGTTTTTTTTATTTAAAAATGCTCCTCACCCTTTGTTATTTCGGTACCCTTCTCCAGACCTACAAGTACTTAAGATCACTGAGCTCCTCCACATTTGAGCATCTTCAATTATAACTGCATCACCGTAGAAGGCAATGTCCTCAGCTGCCAAGTTTCCTAACCGTATCTTCTTCCAAGAGACTCTTTCAAATTTACCACTTGAAAAGCCTTTGTCCTGATAACCCTTTTACCAAATTTTAATTAACAGACACGAAATGCCTGCAGATGCTCTACCGCATTGTGTGTTCCAACTTAAAAAGGCTCTTTTTAAAAAGAAGTTTTTGATGTTACGATCTAACCGAAAAGGTGAAGCAAGCTCAAAGGTTTGACTTGCCGAATCAACTTGGTACGTCCTTTGAAAGAGTGCTGTGGGATTGTATATGCCCCCTGCGAAAGATGATGCTGCTTCATTTTGGTGGTTTATCCAAGACAGCAGCACCAACTGTTACACACTCCTTCAGTATCATACTGTAGCGTGCTGAGCAGCCATCTCAGATTATGTCATAAAATCTCTCAAGAGGAGTATGGACCTACAATCTTCTAATACAAAGATATCAGCTATGGCCCACCTGAGCCATGACACTTTTGAGCCAGAAGGCTGCGGCTTCAAGTCAGGAAATTCTCCTAAGTGCCCTGGAATATATACATTCCTCACTGAAACCAGAATAACTGACCGACATCGCAGATTATGGCACAATAAAAGTGTTTAAAGTTAGAAACAGGTGGAACGCAGAAGAGAATAGCAAATTCTTTCCAATTTCTCCAATGTAGAAGAAAGCGTCATAGTTACAAGATTTATTTTTAGAGAAAAAAAAAATCAAGAAAAGGTTTTTACAAGCAAACAACTGAGGACATGGGATTCCAAGGTTAGTGGCTCAGGCTGAAACCATGTCTAATATTAAAGATTAACTTGGAAGAGGGCAGTATTTGCACTGCTTCTTAGGAGGGCCAGCAGAGACCACAATTGTTGAATGGCCTTGTGCTGCGACAATTCTTTGAATCCACGAGGAAAAAAAAAAATTGGGTTAAAAGGATAGGACCTGGGCAGATAAATGTAAGGAAAAAGCACTGACAGTGGTTGCATTGTTTCCATGTTGTAATTTTGGAGTGTATTTACCCAATGGGCCATTGAATGGAATAACTCAGGAGTTTTTTGGATTCTAAGGGTTAGTGCCACACCAAATGCCACAAACCTACCATTAATTCAGGGAAAGGAGGGGCAGAAGGGATGAAAACAGCCTATAATCTGATTGAAAACCTATATTCTCACTCCTTCCTTTTTTAATTTCTGCCTCATAGGTAGTTTCCTAGACAATGGGTGAAATTAAACATCTGCACCTCCCCTCATTAACAAGCAAATATGAGAAACGTTAACACAAATCAGAAATGTATTTTAGATTACAGACTTGCTTGTTTATTGTATTGAAACAAATAGTTCAAATTTTAAAACCAAAATGAATGATCATCATTCCTCTTCAGTAATACTCGTCTGATATGTTCTTGCCATGGCTTCAAAGTGACACTACACAATGCCCACTGTTTACCCTCGCTTGGTGGTGCAGCAATGCTCAGTTCATATTCTGGACCTACTGACCGCATGACATGGACTGTGGCTTGCAGCTTTCAACCTTCAAACCTCACTTCTTGGCACAGTAAGTTATAATGCCAATTTACTGCATCACAACCATATGGCCTCTTCCATTCCAGTTAATAAGCTTCCCAGTACCCCCTTGAGAGGTTTAATGCTGCGGAGGATTATTTGTCAAACTAGCAACTTTTCTAGTATTTTGTCCCCTGTTGCATAGATCACCAGACATATGCGACTTGTGCTGTTGTAGGAGGCATCACAACCATGTTCCACAGGTGGTCACCAAACACCTGCACTTAAACATACTAGCAGGCATCAGTTACTTCGTAGCAATTAAGAGGATGAAGCATGCTCTACTGCTTTCTCCCTTCAGAAAGCAAAGGATCCACTGACCTACCCCAGGCTTCACTTAACTGAACAATCTCAGTGCATTTTGGGGACCATGGTGGTCAGTATGTCTTATTATTGCAATTCACAGTACATTGCTAACTGAACCCAATCTGCGTCAACTCTGACACAACCCCTTCTATCTGCTGACTGCAAGGCACCATTAAAGGAGAATGTTAGATCAATCAATTCTGCTGTAGATTGGTTTAAATCTTGCTTCTAAAACGAGGCTGATGGAAAAGTGCTGAATTCAATTTATTCAGAACAATCTGAAACAATGACAGTTTTGAAAGAAGAGCGTTTAGTCAAGCCATTGTTTGAGCTCAGTGACGAGATTTGTTGATAAGCAAGGACATAGGCGCAGCACAGTGAAAAACTGGAATCCTTCAACAACAGCTTGCTTTCTCATCTATTTCATATTAAAATGTGCTCAAAAGGTCAGATCCCTTCAACTAGCCTGCTTCCCCAATACTGAAGTCCTCGCCAGTCATTTCTCTAAGCCCTGCTAAAATCAAGCTCCTCCTTAATTCCTGGTCTCAAACAAAATTGAGAAGCTTCTCCATAACCACTAAGTGATGCAAAAAAAGTTCAATAAGTGCTGATTTCATTTAAAGCCTTGGTTTGTTTCTGCAATTTCCCCTCGCCTGGAAAATACCATGTCCTGTCAGACTGTAGAACTGCTTCTCCCTGCATTTGTGAGCAGTGATCATGTCATAACTCATTTAGAAGGAAAAAAGCATCCTCCATGTTAGACTTGCCCACAGCAGTGAACTTAAAGTTGCAACATACAACACTCATCACTAAATGAATTATTGTACCGCACATCACAGTGGATAACCAGAATGAAGGGGAAATGAAAGAGCGGTGCTAAGAGGAGCATTAAATGTGTGAGATCAAAATTTAAACAGTTTTATCACCCAGAAATTCTGTTTACTGCCTTAGAGCAAATTCCAGAGTATACTATTTCATGTAATATGAGGCAACGTGTTTTCAAGTATCCTGTAAAACACCCTGCTAGCTGCAGAAGGCTCCTCTTCATTAATCTAGTGTACGTATTACAACTAGCCCATAAATGTTATAATAGAAAATGGTTTTATTGATGTATGATATAAAGACCTTCCACTTTTACTTTGCTCACAGGGTATGAATGACAGTGCTACAGTAACAACTATGGCTGAGATTGTGCTGGGAAAGGCACAGATTGTCAACCACTTTGCATGCATAGATCACACAGATCAGATTGGATAGGGATAGCACACTTCCTTCCTTTCAGGACACTATCAAAGATGTTTGGTTGTCACAATCTGGCAGATTTTATATTGTCAATTTTCTGGCATCAACCTACAAATCACCACATTTAAAATAGAACACAATCCTACAACTGTCACCGTTGAATATGAACTCATGATTACTGGATTCCTGGTTTAATATGATAACTAAGGATATGGGTGCATTGGATTACTAGTCCAGTACAACCAAAAATCTGGAGCCACACATTCAGATTGCACCACAACAGCCAGCCATGTAAATTCAGTTTATTCTACAAACCTGGAGTTCCTAGAGTCCTTCAAAGACGTAACAAGCAAGGTTGGTAATAGCGACCCAGTAGATATCTTTACTGCCAGAAGGAATTTGATAAGTGTTGCTCAAAAGGTTAATACACCAAGATAAGATCATATGGGAATAGGGGTCATTTATAAGCTTCCGTAGAGGATTGGCTAACCAACAGAAAGCAGAGACTCGGGATAAATGGGCCTTTTTCTGGTTGGCAAGATGTAACCAGTAGGAGGCCACAGGGTTCAGCCCTTGGGCCCCAACAATTTATAATCTATATTAAATGACTTAGATGCAGGAATAGAATGAACAATAGCCAGGCTTGCACAGGACACTAAAATAGGTGGGAAAGTAAGTTGCAATGAAGAAATTTTGGGTAGGGGAGTCCAAAGCTAGAGGGCATAGGTTAAGGTGAGAGAGGAAGATTTAAATGGGACCTTAGGGGCAACTTTTTCATGCATGCTGGAAAGAGCTGCCAGAGGAAGTGGTGGAGGCTGGTACAATTACAACATTTAAAAGGCATCTGGATGGGTACATGAATAGGAAGGGTTTAGACGGATATGGGCCAAATGCTGGTAAATGGAACTAGATTAATTTAGAATATCTGATCAGCATGGATGAATTGGACTGAATGGTCTGTTTCCATGCTGTACAACTTTATGACTCTAAGATACTTACTAAAGGGTATGGATAGGTTAGGTGAATGAGCCAAGGCTTGGCAGGTAAAATAGATACACGTGAGGTTATCCATTTTGGTGGGAGGTACAGAAAGGCAGCTTAGTACCTAAACGGAGAGAAACTTCAGAGTGCTTCAGTGCAGAGGGATATGGATGTCCTCGTCCATGTATCACAAAACTAGTATGCATGTACAGCCGCCAAGGAAATTTGGCATTTATTATTAAATGAGTAGGGTATAAAAGTAGGAAGGTTTTGTTGTAACTGTACAAGGCATTTGAGAGACAGCAGCTGATGTACTGCATATAATTTTGGTCCTTTTGAGGAAGACGTAGTTGCATTGGAGGCAGTTCAAAAAAGGTTGACTACATTGATTCCAGAGATGAAAGGTTTGTCTTATGTCAAGAGATTGAGCAGTTTAGGCTTATACTCTCTGGGGTTTAGCAGAATGACAGGTGATGTAATTGAGGCATATAAGATGCTAAAGGGGATTGCTAAACTAGACATAGAGAGGACATTTCCTTGTGAGCATTCTAGACTGAGGGGTCATAATTTTAAGATAAGAGACAGCAGATTTAAAACAGAGATGAGGGAGAATAACTTCTCTCAAAAGGTTGTGAATCTGTGGAATTCACTACCTCGGAGGGTGGTGAATGCCAGGAATTTCAGCAAATTTGAGGAGAACAGCAGTAGTGGGTTGAAGGGTTATGGAGAGCTGGCCAGAAAGTGAAGTTGAAGCCAAAATGAGATAAACCATAATGGTATTAAATGATGGAGCAGGCTTGAGGGGCTGAATTGCCTACTTCTGCTCCTAGTTCTTATGTTCTTATCTGGAATAAAAACCTAATGTCAGTAATGGTCACCGTGGAACTACTACACACTGTTACAATAACCTTTCTAGGTTATGAATGCCCTTTAGGGAAGAAAATGTGCCATTTTACCAATCTGGCCTACAAGTGATTCCAGACCCAGCCAGTCATGTAGCTGACTCTTAACTGTCCTTGAAATGGCTCAGCAAGTCACACAGCCAGAGATGCAATAACTGCTTGTGCTGGCAGTGTCCCATATTTCATGATTTTTTAAAAAATCTAACCTACTATACCTTACAATAATACAAATCTTTGCATCTATGTTAAACAAAAATAGATCATACACAGCAAACAAATGATTGACTGTTTCAACCAGCCCAATTGTACTCTACATTCTTTATTCCCCACACAATACTCTGACATAAAGCGAGCAATTATTAAATATCCTCTCAGCTGGTAACTTGATTTCTCTTACTCTATCCAAATATGTCCCCTGCTCAAATCCAGAAGATAGGCACTCATTGCTGGGGGATAGCTTTCAAGAACATAAGAACCAGGAGCAGGAGTAGGCCGTCCGGCCCTTTGAGCCTGCTCCACCATTCAAGAAGATCATGGCTGATCTTTTTGTGGACTCAAATCCACTTAACCGCGCTCTCACCGTATCCCTTAATTCCTTTATTGTTCAAAAAAAAAAATCTACCTTAGCTTTAAAAAAGTTTACTGAAGTAGCGTCAACTACTTCACTGGGCAAGGAATTCCATAGATTAACAACCCTCTGGGTGAAGAAGTTCCTTCTCAAATTCAGTCCTAAATCTGCTCCCTCTAATCTTGAGGCTATGCCCTATTGTCCTAGCTTCACCTGCCAGTGGGAACATCCTCTCTACTTCTGTCTTATCTATTCCCTTCATAATTTTATATGTTTCTATAATATGCCCTCTCAATCTTCTGAATTCCAATGAATATAATCCCAAACTACTCAGTCTCTCCTCATAAGCCAACCCCCTCAACTCCAGAATCAACCTAGTGAACCTCCTCTGCACCCTCTCCAGTGCCAATATATCCTTTCTCAAGTAAGGAGACCAAAACTGCACACAGTACTCCAGGTGTGGCCTCACCATCACCTTGTATAGCTGCAACATAACCTCTCTGCTTTTAAACTCAATCCCTTTAGCAATGAAGGACAAAATTCCATTTGCCTTCCCAATTACTTGTTGTACCTGCAGACCAACCTTCTGTGATTCATGCACAAGGACACCCAGGTCCCTCTGCATAGCAGCATGCTGCAACTTTTTAACCATTCAAGTAATAATCCTTTTTACTATTACTCCTACCAAAATGTATGACTTCACATTTATTTACATTGTATTCTATCTGCCAGACCTTTGCCCACTCACTCAATGTTTTACTCACCAATGAGATTGGTGACATTGTGTTACATAGCCCAGTAGTGATCATTCTTCATCTAGGAATCCAGGTAAAAATCAAGTGTGGGAAGATCGCAGCCAAGCATGATCATTTGTGAACATTTTACCAGGAGGCATTAGATAATCATCAGACAGGAATTTCGGTGGATAATCCACACCCTAATATTGTTTTGTATGAGAATAGTTAACTCAACACAACCATATGATTGAACCAGGGTCCTTCTGATGCGTGACTCAAACACAAAGTGGTCAGTGCATTTACCCACAAAGCTACCGTACAACTCCAAACATAACGCTGTTTGTTAAATTCCACTGCTTACCTGTTACTTCCGGTGGGAGCTCCATATGCTGTTGAGCTGGTTTGGTTGGTAAATCAGTTAGCAACGCCTCTTTTTCCCATAAATTTACTTCAGCCATCAGATTTCCTGAGAGTTCTGCACCTACAAACAGGATGGTAGTTTTATAAACCAGATCTGAAACCTAGCTACATATAGAAACAAGTCAGTTAGTGATTCTATTACCAAATTTGTGATCAAAAGATTAAAGGTTTACAGCCCATCACATCTTGTGAACTCGATTAGAACAGTCCAAAAGGTATTCCACCTTTTTTTGCTGTTTCAGACAATGAGTTATATCCCTCATTCTGTATTTTCTTTTGCCAAGTACCATTTAGCATTTCGTGTTCTGTATTTTTGCTTTTATACAAAACGACAGTTGTTCATTACCAGGGTGCTTACCCTCACTCTGGACAGATGCTTTCTCTCTTTACTATCTACCATCACCATTCTGTATGCCTTTTATTCCACATCATTGTTGCTATTTGACCTCTCCATCATCCAACCCTATTCCAGGCACTTCCCCTTTGTTCTTAACACTGCGTAGAGCTGGAGGAACACAGCAGGCCAGGCAGCATCAGAGGAGCAGGAAAGCTGACGTTTTGGGTCAGGACGCTTCTTCAGAAATGGGGGAGGGGGAAGGGAGCTCGGAAATAAATGGAGGGGAGGGTTGGAGCTGGGGGAAGGTAGGTGGGCTGGTGATAGGTGTGTGCAGGTAGGGAGTAGTGGGGATTGGTCAGTGAGGTGGGAGGAGCAGATACTGGGAAAGGAGATGAACAGGTTGGGTCAGGTCAAGGGTCCCGACCTGAAAAAAGTCAACTTTCCTGCTCCTCTGGTGCTGCTTGACCTGCTGTGCTCCTCCAACTCCACACTGTCATTTCTGACCAAAGCAAAGCATTGGCAGTTCTTACTATCTCTCCCTTTTGTTCTTTCTCCTTTCACCCCTTTCTAACCTCTCTCATATCTACCCTCATATTCAACTTGAAATTCTGTTTTTCCTCTCTCCACAGATTCTGCCAAATCTGAGTAAACCCAGAATCCACATTGTATTTTTATCCCCCTCCTTTACTGTTTCAAACATTCATTTATACTCCCAAAAATAATATGATGGTCTCTTATTGAACCTTCAAAAGTATTTCTGACGAAGGGTTTCAGGCCGAAATACTGACTTTCTTGCTCCTCTGTTGCTGTCTGACCTGCTCTGCATTTCCAACCTTACACCTATAGACTCTGGCTTCCAACATCTTCAGTCCCCTTATTGTCTTGAAGTATTCCTTGGTCTGTCTACCTGCTACATAAAACATTTCTCCCAACATCTGACCTCACTCTTGTACTGACAATTTGAAATTGATGGCCCTTCATCATTGTCACTACTATCCATGTTTAACATCAATATGGAAACCAAAAGAACTGCGGATGCTGTAAATCAGGAACAAATTTGCTGGAAAAGCCCAGCAGGTCTGGCAGCATCTGAGAAGGAAAAAACAGAGTTAACGTTTTGGGTCTCAGAACACTACCAAAGGGTCACCAGACTCGAAACATTAATTCTGTTTTTTCCCTGCACAGATGCTGCCAGACCTGCTGGGCTTTTCCAGCAAATTTGTTTTTGTTTAACATCAACATAATTCCGCTAGCAAACTTAAACTGAGTGCGTGCATTTTGTGATGATGCTGTCATTTTAAAAAAGTTATTTTGTCCTGGGTTTTTTCCCAGTAGATGTTGTAAAGGCAGAAGTACCAACTGGCTACTGAAAACGGCTTAAGTAAATAACTTAGGAGGCCTTTAGGCTTTGTTTAAAACGGTTGTAACAATGGAAGGGGAGTGACCAGTTCTCACAGACCAGGCTGTCTAGTTTTTAAGCTTCAGCAATCAGAAGCTGTGTAGGGCCTCAAAAGGGTCAGAAACTTCAGTAAATGATTCCTAGCTGCTACTTACCCTGAAATTTCTCAGTGTTGTCTCCTCCTGGATTGGAGAACTGCATGTAAGAATCTGTGTCTGAATTTACCTTTTTGCCAAGGTATGTGTTTAAGAGATATTCCTATATTGGAACAGTTAATTTGTATGAGGTACTGTATCTATTATTCAGTTAAGTTTACCAATATTTAAGTTATTCCAAATTGCTCTCTCTATTGTTTGTATTTTAACTGTAGTGTTTAAATAAATTGTGTTTTGCTTAATGTAGAGTAGTTTGACCAGTCCCATCACATCTAGAACACGCACTTCACATCTACCTTCAAAATAAAGTCTAGGTTACCTTAAAACATTTTGAGGTGGTCTGGTCTGGTTCATAACAATTTGTTGTGTAAGAAAGACTAAATCTGAAAATTGTTTAAATGTACTTTATACTAATTTAATCTGTAGTTGGCATTAAACTGAAATTCTGCAGCTCCTAGCATTAAACAGTTAATTCCCCTCCAATACCGTTCCCCCCACCCACCCCCCAAGAGTGAAGCAGCTTAATTATATATGACATTAAATAACTCAGTTAGATCCTTTGACTTGGAGGCATGTGTAAGCAGCCAACTCTGTGCAGCTTGCAATGGAGTACCAGAGTTAAATGCCTCAAGGAATGAGACAAAGGAAGGAGAAACATATTTGATTGCGTTTACTTAAATGTAGTAGCTGATTGATGAGTAAGATTAATGGGTATTAAACTAAAAAACAAAGTATTTTGTTTGTGTTTAGGTCTTCAGCCTTTGTCCCCCTCTCCTTTTCTTAAAGAGCTTGTTAAGTGCAAAATTGATACTGATGTAAAAAAAATTGATTACCAGTAAAGTCTAAACAGTGGGGGCATTTTCCAAGTGTAAAGAGAAGGAATTTTACATTAAAAGTTACATTACAATAGAGATTGGAAGTCAGGTGGTGCATTGCTGCTGCAATATGTAGAAGCCAACAGACACCAAGGTGATCCAGAGTGAGTACATCTGTAACAAGTGCTTGCATCTTGAGTTGAGTACCTGGAGTCCGAGCTGCCCACTGTACCTCAGAGGGGTAAAATTGCCTCAACATTTCATCTCCCCCCACCCAAAAAGGAGGTGCCTTTACCATAGACTAGGTAATTCAAATCGGTCTGTAATCGGGGCAGGAACGTGTCACTGTAAGTGAGAAAGGTATGGGGGACCCAAGAGTAGCTTTTCAGGAATCTTGGCCCCTGCAACTGTTCTTGCATCTTGCAAGTGTGTGGACAAAAGCAGGGCTTGCAGGAGAATGATCAAACTGACTAGTTATCTCAAGAGGGTTGGAATATAAAAGCAGTGATGTGCTTCTGAGACTTTATAAAGCTCTAGTTAGGCCCCATTTAGAATACTGTGTCCAGTTTTGGGCCCCACACCTCAGGAAGGACATACTGGCACTGGAGCGTGTCCAGCGGAGATTCACACGGATGATCCCTGGAATGGTAGGCCTAACATACGATGAACGGCTGAGGATCCTGGGATTGTATTCATTAGAGTTTAGAAGGTTGAAGGGAGATCTAATAGAAACTTACAAGATAATGCATAGCTTAGAAAGGGTGGACGCTGGGAAGTTGTTTCCGTTAGGTGGGGATACTAGGACCCATGGGCACAGCCTTAGAATTAGAGGGGGTCAATTTAGAACGGAAATGAGGAGACATTTCTTCAGCCAGAGAGTGGTGGGCCTGTGGAATTCATTGCCACGGAGCGCAGTGGAGGCTGGGACGTTGAACATCTTCAAGGCAGAGATTGATAAATTCTTGATCTCGCAAGGAATCAAGGGCTACGGGGAGAGTGCGGGTAAGTGGAGTTGAAATGCCCATCAGCCATGATTAAATGGCGGAGTGAACTCGATGGGCCGAGTGGCCTTACTTCCACTCCTGTCTTATGGTCTTATAGAGCCTTATGGTACAGGAGCCATTCTAGTAGGTAGAGGAAATAGAAATGTAGTCTCGGCTGATGTCAAGATAACTAGGAGGAAAGGTACTTCCCTTTTCAAACATGAGCCCTGAATTCTGTGTTGCCTGCCTGGTGCCTAGCTTAAGGATATCTCCTCAGAATTTGAACAGTTACAACCTAAATTACAAGGCAGAACTCCAAGATAAAATGGCATAGTAATTCAGGCAAGGAGTTAAATGCAAAGATATCAAAGAGTGGTATGGCAGGACTGGTTTTTCAGTTCACAGGGCACTTGGAGTAGAAGGGAGCTTACCTGCTGAGACAGGCCTCACTTCATCCATATTGTGTGTCCTGGCAAACTGAACAACTAAGGCTGTACAGCGTGTTTTAAACTTTTTAAATAGGATAATAGGTCAGCACAACATTGTGGGCCGAAGGGCCTGTACCATGCTGTACTGTTCCATGTTCGATGTTTTAATATGTTGTGGATCTAAACAGGGATCAGGCAATTTTTGATTTGGAAATGTGTAATGTGGCAGGTTTAAAAATGACCCCAGAGTAATAACAATTACCTAGGAAACAGTTGCCACGGTATCACACCATTTGACATTCAGTTTCAAAGTGAGAAATTTGGGCCAAAAACAACTGTACTAAATCTAAATAAGGGTAGTTACAAAGGATTGGAGGATAAAGTTGATTGGAATAGACTGGGAAAGTGACTCATCAGAAAAGACAGCTGAGGGACAACAGTAGAAGTTCAAGAAAATAGTTAATGACTAACAGCAAAGATATATCTCAGTGAGGAAGGTTCTAGGAACAGGATAAACCAATCACAGTTAACCAGGCAAGTTTAGGATAGTATGAAATTGAAATAATAAAAAACAATAATGGCACAGTAGATGGGTGGATGTTCTAGCTAGGTGAATAAAAAACTGGTTGAGCAACAGGAGACAGAGAGTAGTAGTTGAAGGGAGTTTCTCGAAATGGAGAAAGGTGACCAGTGGTGTTCCACAGGGATCAGTGCTGGGGCCACTGTTCTTTGTGATATACATAAATGATCTGGAAGAGGGCATAAGTGGTCTGATCAGTAAGTTTGCAGATGACACGAAGATTGGGGGAGTAGCAGAAAGCATAGGGGATTGTCAAAGAATACAGGAGAATATAGATAGACTGGAGAGTTGGGCGGAGAAGTGGCAGATGGAGTTCAATCCGGGCAAGTGTGAGGTGATGCATTTTGGGAGGTCTAATTCTAGAGCGAACTATACTGTAACCGGAAGAGCCTTGGGAAAAGTTGGTCAGCAGAGAGATCTGGGAGTTCAGGTCCACTGTACCCTGAAGGTGGCTGCACAGGTGGATCGAGTGGTCAAGAAGGCATATGGTATGCTTGCCTTCATCGGACGGGGTATTGAGTATAAGAGCTGACAGGTCATGTTAAAATTGTACAAGACTTTGGTTCGGCCGCATTTAGAATACTGTGTACAGTTCTGGTCGCCACATTACCAAAAGGATGTGGAAGCTTTGGAGAGGGTACAGAGAAGGTTTACGAGGATGTTGCCTGGTATGGAAGGTGCTAGCTATGAAGAGAGGTTGAGTAGGTTAGGATTGTTTTCATTAGAAAAAAGGAGATTGAGGGGGGACCTGATTGAGGTCTTCAAAATCATGAAGGGTATAGACAGGGTTGATAGAGATAAGCTTTTTCCCAGGGTGAGGGATTCAATAACGAGGGGTCACGCATTCAAGGTGAGAGGAGAAAAGTTTAAGGGGGATACACGCGGAAAGTACTTTACAGAGGGTGGTAGGTGCCTGGAACGCGTTGCCAGCAGAGGTAGTAGAGGCAGGCACAGTAGATTCATTTAAGGTGCGTCTGGACAGATGCATGAGTAGGTGGGGAGCAGAGGGATACAGATCCTTAGGAATTGGGCGATAGGTTTAGACAGTGGATTTGGATCGGCACAGGCTTGGAGGGCCGAAGGGCCTGTTCCTGGGCTGTAAGTTTTCTTCTTTCTTCTTTGTACCTAGGTAAATAGTGGATGCACTGTTAGTAACCTTCTAAGAATCCTTAGACTCTGGAACAGTCCCAGAGGTCTGGAAAACTGCCAATGTAATGCCTCTATTCAAAAAGAGAGAGGAATAACAGTCCAAAACTATTTGCCAATTAGCTTGACATATCATTGGGAAAATGCTTGTGACTATTATAAACAATGAAAGAACATTTTGAAGTTATAAGCTGAGTCAGCATGGCTTCTCGAAGGGGAAATCATGCCCAACAAGTTTATTAGAAATCTTCAAGGAGGACAGATAAAAGGGAGCCAGTAGATCTGGAAGATTTGGATTTCCAAAAGCAGTTGATAAACTACTGCACATAAAACCCCTTAAGATGACAGCCCCTGGTATTCACGATACATCAGCTTGAAGTGGGGACTGGGTAATTAACAGATAAAGAGTGCATTTTCAGGATAGCAATCTATAACTTGCAGGCTACAATGTCGATCTGTGCTGGAGTCACAATTATTTACAAGATGTATTGATAGCTTGGAGGAGGAATGTGAATGTAACATGACCAAGTTTGCTAATGACACAAAAAAAGTTGAGAAGGTAAGCAAGTAGGAACGATAGGGTAGATGTGGAGATGTGGAGATTCTAGAACCAGACAGCATTAATCTCAGAGTACAGGTTGCTAGTTAATTACTTTTTTCCTCTCAGGAGGATAATCAGTCAGTCAGTGGAATTCTTTACCACAGAGGTTGTAAAGGCTTAACTGTTAAGTACATTCAGCTTGAGACAGAGATTTTTAATCATTAAGGGTATAAAGGGTTATAGAGAAAAGGCAGGCAAGCGAAGTTGAGGATTATCAGATAAGCCCTGGTTTCATTAAATGGCAGAGTAGACTCAATGGGCTGAATGGCCTACTTCTGCTCCTAAGTCTTATGATCAACAGCAATTCAGAAGTCTTCACTGACCTTTTTTAAATTGAAGAGAAATTACAGTAATAATTAATTATATCCTCACTCAGTGTCTACACATAACCTAAGCACAAAAATGCAAGTCGAATTGCAGCACCTCTGCTGTTAACCTAGCATAAATCAAAGTACGTAGATCAGTAATTTTTATGATCTTTGCTAGCCACATCCATAAATTGTCATGTAATTCATGAAACACAATCTTCAATCATTTGGAAGATCAGTCACTTCAAAGTCTCCAGACCTCTTCACCCTAAAACAATTCAGAAAAAGTTAGCAATATGTACAATTTTATTCTACCTACTCGGTTCTTGTTCTGCTGGTGAAAGTGTGGTGCTGCTATTCGTTACGTCCTCCTGATTAACCCAAAGGTCTTCTTCAAATGCTAAGGGTGCTGTAACTGTAGCCATAGAATCTGCACAAGTACAATAAATGCTTGTAAGTTAAAAGTATCATGCAACTGTACAAGAGCCCTCTTTCAAATGTTATTGGGAGGTACTGAACAATGCAGAATAGAAGTCCCATGTTTAATTCTTGCTGTTTTGTGATTGCAATCCAGTTACAGTTGGGCTCAGCACTCTCAAGCTTCAAAGGAGAATTTTTAAAAAGATAATGTCCCCAATTGCAATCACCAACATTGTTGGAAAATGTGAGGGTATACATACGGAAAGAACAAAACAAAGAAAGATAGAGATTCCTGCTCAGGAGACCTGGCAGTCACAAATTAGGCTCATAGCTGAAGAATAGCTACTTGTATGAAGTGAGGTCAGGATGTTTGTAGCTCTGGAGTTGTATGCCAGCCTGAGGTACCATTGATGGTTGGGAAGAGTGGAAAAATAGGAGAAAAGCCTTCAGCTCTCATTAATGGCTTTCTATTCCATTCTGCTAGGTAAATCAATAAGACAGCAAAATGTCAGAATGGTTATATGGTATTGAGGGTATTGGAAGCAAACAGAAGTGTATTTTCACCACAAAGGGTAAAAGGTTGTGGTTAAGTTAACGGATAACAGAGAATCGAGGAGACAAATGTGTGCAATGCCCTATTCCTGATCTTTCGACGTTAATTGATCTTTAAAAATTGTTGAAGCCTGAGGTGCCTCCAGAAAGGGGCATTTTTTTTTAGATATTTAATTTTGAAATCATATCTCCAGTACAAACCCTGTGAGGATATGGAATTATTGCTGCAGATGCTAGCATACAGATTTCACCCTATTTTTCACACATCCAATATGAAAGAGAATTTATTACAAATCATGGACTAATGATTAGATGGTGTCAAGCTTGGTTTTAAGAGTCTCAAAGAATAAGGAAGGAAAGCACAGAAAGGAGAATGGACTGCAGCAACATTCTTGAAACAAGACATACACAGTCAAGGTCACAATAAGCAAGAGAAGGCTTGGCGGCTAGAAGTGGGAGAATTACCTTATAGCCAGGTTCTTCCCATGCATGTTGCCCAGAATTGCAAGACAGTTGTTAGGAAAAAAAGTTCCAAGATATGGCAGTAGCGCAAAAGTAGGAACAGACTAGGTCTTAAAGGGTACTCAAAGTTCTTAACAAGAAAATAAACTTCAATTGAAGGATAGAACAGAAGTGTTTTTAAGTCACAGACTCAAGAATGAAGGAAAATATAGCACCTTTATTTGAGGCAAGACAAGATCGATGAGACTAAAAATAATACGTGGACAAACAGCATTGAAGAAAAGCTGCAGAAATTAAGAGATGGCAGCTGTTTGTTTAACTAGAGCTGAGAAATTAAGAAACTGAACTTTTCAAGAACTTAGTAAAAGGCACTTTGACAAATATCCAGGGACGTTGGGAATCATCAAGTTTATGTTGTAGGAAGTCAACTAAACAACTCTTGCTCTAATTTTCACCACTGTATACCTGTGGCTTGCCATGTGGAATCAAACATTTGTTCTTGAGGAGGGGCCGTCTCTTCAAGTGAAAGTGGGTCCCATTCCGAGGTTCTCTTTTCTTCAAATGATAGCTCTTCTGCAGGTTGTTGAAAGGGGAAATTTTACTTCATTAGAACTGAGGCAACTCAATATGATTATCATACAAAAAATACAATATGTTATGTGAATGAGCAGCTGAATATGCACTGCACTTTGACCTCAAAATAGAAGATATTTTCTTTCTAATGTCCTGGGTGGGAGGTTTATTTTTTTCTAATTAAAGAGAGTGAGTAATTTTCAAGACTTTTTCATTAGATGTAACAGCACTTGGACGTCTTGAGGTCATAAAGGCACTTACATATTGAAGTTTTTTTCTTCTTAACAGCATGGTGCAATACAGAGCAAAGATCAGGAAACTTTACACCTACTCTGCACTCATTCTAGAGGCCTTAGCTGCGAACATGGAGAAAGAGCATGGAAAAGTTCAGAATGAAAAGGCTCTAATTAACTAGGCTCATAAATGAATACCAGTTGCTCCCTCAAAATATACGTTCTCCCGTAACCAATATTACACAATGCACTTCCACAAAAAAATGACCATTACAACTGGATTCAAGGCTTCTGCCTGAAAAAAAAGTATGACAAAATCAAACAGTTTCCTTTTCACAAACTTTTCCTTTTTAAAGGCTGTGCTCCCTTTACCTACATTGTACCGCTACATGCTGTGCCCCCTCTCTCCAGGGGTCTCCTTTCTCAGCTTGAGAATTATAGAATTGCTAGAGTTTAGAGGAAGTGTCATATTAATCTCAAAACATCAACCCTTTCTTTCCGCACAGATGCTGTACAATTTCTGTACTTCCTGTTTTTATTTCAGATTGCCAACATCCACAGTACTGTAATTTTATTTAAGTATTTACTAGTATCCATCCGTTTTCTATTGTTCAGCCAAGTTTGCATCCTTGCTGCCACTACATGGCAAACAAGGAACAAGAGGAGGCCACTTAGTCCTCTGACTAGTGGAGCAGGCTCAACATCATCATAACTAAATCTGATTTTAACCTCAAATCTATATTCCTGCATATCACCAATAATCTTCCATTCCCTTGGTAATCAAGAATCTATCTCCTTCTGATTTAAAAATATTTAAAAGGTTCTTCATCTACTGTCTTTTAAGGAAGAGAATTCCAGAGTCTCAACCCTCAAAACTGGCCTCATTTTCAAACCATGACCCTCCAAGATCTAGATTCTCTCAAGGGGAGACATCCTTTCCAACTCGACCTAGTTAATTAAAACATACAAGACCCCGAGGGGATTTAAGTCACCTCTGCCTCCCTTAAACTCCAGAGGATACAGGCCAGTCTGTCTAGCCCTTCCTCATAAGGCAATCCACTCATTACTGGTAAAGCCTAGTAAACTTTCCCTGAACTGCTTCCAAAACATGAACTTCTGGCCGTAAGTATGGTGACCAGTACTTTACATAGGACTGTAGACACATTCTCATCAGTGCCCTGTATACCTGAAATATGAACTTCTTACTCTTACATTTGATTCCCCTCACAATAAAGCATAATCTATTAGCTTTCCAGATTACTTGCTGCACATGCATAGTAAAGTGTGATTCATTATACGTTATTTTATACCTTTTATTCCAAGTGCTGACAACCCTATTATGTTGCCCATCACAGGCTTTTGGAAGTTAATGTGTATACATCAACCACATTACCCACATCAACTCTGTTATCACATCAAACGTTAATCAAATATTTTAAAACACAATTTGCAGTAGGTACCATCTACAAAATCCAATGCATAAATTCAAAGATCCTTAGGCAGCACCTTCAAAACCCATGAACACTTCCGTCTGGAATAACAAGATAAGTAGATACACAGGATCACCACCACATGCAAGTTCCATCCAAACTACTCACTAACAAGACTTGGAAATAGATCACCATTCCTTCACTGTCACTGGGTCAAATCCCTGAAAACAAAACCTTTCCAATCAACATCGGTCTACCTACACAAGATGGACAGCAGTGGTTCATGAAGGTAGCGCACCACCAGCTCAAGGGTAACCAGTAAGGGGCACAATAAATGCTGACCCAGCCAGAGATGGCCACATCTAATAATTGAATTAAAGGAAAAAGTGCTTTTAACAAATCCTTGCTACTTGTCTTAACCCTCATTTGACCAAGCAACTTAATTTTGACCCACATTATGCCTAAAAGATTCGTCATCATGGAGATTACAGCAACTAACCCATTGTTGCTGGGTTTATCTTTACATCCTTTTTCCAGTCCTCTCACACCATCCCTAAATTAAAAGGGGATTAGAAGATTAAGGCCAGCAGCTCCACAATTTTCACTCTTAACTTTTAAGTACAGCCAGATTTTCTATTTTTCTTTTACTGCATGGGATGCAGGCATTGCTGTCAAGGGGAGCATTTGTTGATGTTGCAGGTGTTCTTGAATTGAGTGACTCGATAGGCTGCTTCAGAGAACAGTCAAGAGTCGACCGCATTTCTGTGGGCCTAGAGAGACATTTGGCCAAATCAGCAAGGATGGCAGATTTCCTTCCCTCAAAGGAATTAGTAAAGCAGACTGGTTTTAATGACAATTGACTGTGTTCACTGTTTTATTTTCCCCTCTACTGAATGGACTTCCAAGGTCTATGCATGACATCAGCTTCCAAAACCAGAAGCCAACATGGGAATGGGTAATTGTTCAGTGGATGCCTGATCCTGCTTGACTGCCTGGCGCTCAGCTACTTCCTTTTTACGTGCACATTGTTAAGGTGCAAGGTGACATCTCCTAAAATGTGCTAACCACAAACTCTCAGGTATGCACTCCAACTGCTGTTTAAGCTCCAAAACCTGGAGCTCAAACTATTTCAGCTGCTGTCACTCCCTGCACGTGTTTATCACGGGCATAAGCAGCTTGCTGGAACTTCCCAAAACAAAAAGCCGACTGTTTGTTCGTAAGGAAAGTCAATCAACAAATGCTAAAAGCTATTTGACAACAATGGAAGATTTACGTTTTTTTATAATATCTACACATATTTCCACAGCTTAGGGGGTAATCACAGAATAGGCGATCAAGATCATTGAAATTTCTCTTCTTAACCAAAAGACGCTGAAGTTAGCTTTTGCATTTCGACAGTCACCTAAGCGGTGGTCAGCTAATCCACACAGACTGGGAAGTGAAGGCAAATCCCCTCTGGTATGTTTAGATCAGCTGTATGAATGATTGATCCAAAAAGCAATCGACAACCACAAGTTTAATATGGATTCAATAGTTTATTGACGTACATAAAAGTCTATATTCTCAAGTCCCCAATGTAACGCTCTGAAAACATAATGGGCCACTGTTACAAAAAAAAAAAAAAAAAATCAGAATATTCCTCCAGCATGCAACTTCAACATATTCTCTCTTTCAGCAGGGTGGTGCCACTTCAATGCACCACCCTGTTCCCTGGCCAACATCTCTGTCCCTGGCTTGCTACAGTGTTCCAGTGAAGCCCAACGCAAGCTGGAGGAACAACACCTCATCTTCCGCTTGGGGACCCTACAGCCCTCCGGACTCAATACTGAGTTCAATAGTTTTAGGGCCTAAACTTTCTCTTGCCCCAGGCCCCCACCCCACACACCAGGCCTTGTTACCACATAGCCTGCCATTACACACCCCCTGTTGTTAGTCACCAACAGTCCCCATTAACAACCACTCACCCTCCCAGCCTGATCGTTAGGAACTCCTGTGTCTGTCCAACTGTCTCTCTTCTTGGGCTCTATCCTATCGTTTACTCCCTACCCCACCCACCTCCCTATTTTCTGCATATAAATTGACATTTTCCCAGCCACCGTCAGTTCTGAGGAAGGGTCACCAGACCTGAAACGTTAACTGTTTTCTCCCTCATTGATGCTGCCGGACCTGCTGAACTTCTCCAGCAACTTTGTTTTTGATCGTTAAAATAGTTTAACCTAGCACTTCACATTGCTGCCCATGGGACTTGGCAGTACACTAACTACACTTCAAATGGTATTTAAATAGCTAGAATCTGCTTTATATTGGGATATCCAAAGCTCAATACTGTGGCTGATTTAATGTTCAACATTACTACTTGCTTTTTGTATTTTCTGCCTTTAGATGGTATAAAAAAATCTGCTTCCACCATAATCTTTCATGACTTGATCCAATACTCAAAGTTTTATTGCACAATTTTCAACACATTTTCAGCATACAATCCCTGAAAAATTTTCTAACTGGAAACTATCAAACAAAATTTTGCAATTGGAGAATAGTTTGGAGTATGAAGTATAAACTTAAAATCAAGAGTGTACAAGGTAGTTTTCATTCCTACCTGCAACTTTGGCTGGAGTGTTCAGGTGTTGAAGTGTTGGACAAGACATTGTTGTACCTTTCATGTCATGTCCAGGAGGTAACATCGTGTCCAAGGTGGACAGCTCCTCGATATCAGGTCTTTCCAAAGTGCCTGCAAGAAACAGCATGAATTGTTAGAAGATTCGACTAGGCCAAGCTGGAAGCCCTCTTTCTTCTGAGGCATATGATCATGAAATGAACGTCATCTTGGTCAACACTTTGGTACAGCAGGGAGGGAGCACTGTTCTAAGATGTGATATTATAAGTCGGCTGTTCTAATAGCTTTGATCACAATGTGTGGGTTTCTGGCATTAATTTAAAGACCAAGGTCTTCTAAAGGTCCTGCTGCATAATGTCAACCAAAGATAAAAAAAATTCAGACTAATGTGGCTAACCATCTAACTCTATTGATGGCGTATTCCTGGATACAGAACATTACTACACTATGACAAAGACTTTTGGGGTACTTCATGCTGTTGAAATGGATTTTCTTTTAATTTAGTGTAATGGCATGGTTCCTTCCACATACAATAAGGAAAATTTCAATGTGTGATGATTAGCTCGATCTACAGTTTGTTAAAATCGACAGCTGACTCTGTACAAACAATGGGAACAGAAAGAGGGGAAAAAAGGGGCAGAGGAAAAAATAAAGCGCGGAGATGGGGACGGGGACGGGGAGCCTAAGAGTGAGATAGATATAAAAGTGACGGCAAGAGCATTTGCACATGTAAAGTACCTTTTAAATCAACGCAGGATATCGTAAAGACCTACAAGTCCGACTATATATAAATGAGACACATCATTTCATAAAGGGCCGGCACAGCTGCTGCACCCTTTCCTGATCCTTGTGCACCGAGCCATCTTCCTCCAAAGCTTTTCCAGCAATGGATCTGAACTTGCATATTTTGTTATTTTCTCTTCTATCCATTTACAAACTTATCTTTTCCATGGGGCTCATCTCCTACCTCCCTCCACCCTTCCATTAAACTGCTGATAACCTCACTTCCCTTTCTGGTCCCCTGGCTAGCTGATATTGTAAACTATTCAGGCACTATTCTGCACTCCTTTCAAATCTACCACTACTTACCACAAAAGTGGCTTCTCCATTTCTGTAAATTACTGCCGCGACTCTTTCCACCTCACAAACGCATGCCTGCACCACTCCAATCAAGCTTCAATCATTGCCCAAACAGCAAAACATTCCCAAAGTCCCAAATAACATCCTCTGTGACATTAATCATGATTAAACGACTCTTTTTCTTTCATGACCTCGTTAGCCTTTAATCAATCATATCTGCCTCTTCCAATGCTACCCAACAGACTCGGCCAGGTCTTACCTATGATTACCTATCTATCCATAATGCAAGGATCTCCTGTAACGATTTCCCTTCCCCAGCCTACATAATTGTTTCTAGAATGATCCAAGAATTCACTCTGAACATCCTCCTTTTCCTCATCTGGATACTGTCCCTCACAGACATAACATGTGATTTCAGGTTCTGTGTGTACACTAATGACACCAAGCCCCACCTCACTATCATTTCTCTACCTTTTCAGCATCCGTTTATTGTTATATTAGTTACAGGTCATCCTGCATTGAATGAACTGGACTCTTAATGTCCTAGACATCTTAATTGACCCTCAGCTGAGCTTCTCACCTCATACATTTTCCAAGAGCATTCACAAATGTTAAAACTTGAGTAAACAACAGACTTGCCCAATTTTACCTGACTGTCTAATTCCAGTTAAAAGAATATGCACACCAGGTTCTCTCAATAGCAAGAAAATAATCACACATTGTAATCAAACTGGATGCCAAAGATAACAAAATCAAAATCATTTCAAAATGATGACCAACACGTTCACATTTAATATTTGGTTTACAAGTTAACTCGTCATCGGAAGGATGATTTGTACACTGCAATCTATGACAACGGATAAAGACTTCATAAAGACACGTTTTCCTTATTCTATGGCTTTCAAGGAAACAAAAAAAGCATGAAAAGTTTACTACATAAGACCAACTAATCTATATTACACCATACAAGAATGACGTTACAATTTCAAATTACAACTGCACAAGCCTTATGAATATTTACATTTCTGAACAGTCACCCCTACCTCCATGATAAAGTTTCTTGCTCAACCAACATTAGTTTCCTTTCTGCCAACCTGCTGCACATTCACTAATGCTATTTTCTCCTGTTAATGTCTCTCAGACACCTTTATAACATGCTAATTACCTCACTATTGCTTCTTAGTTCACTAAACTAGTGTCTTCAACAAACTTACAGAGTTCTTGCTCTCTGATACTGACACAGTCTTCTGCTTCTGGAGTTAAGCAACTCAGGACTTCTCAGCCCTAACTGTATGGATACTATTAATCACAGGTCCTCTGTTCCCTACATGAACCCATTTCTGGCCACTTTTACTCTCTACCTGGAGAAAGTAATACTCAAATCAACACACAATCCAACAATTATGTCCCAGAGGGCCGTTGGATTATTTAGCTAAAATCTTTCAGCTGAAATGATTTAGATGGGGAACTAAATGCAAAATCTCAAATTTACAAACAACATAGAGCTGGGAAAGATGATGAGCTGAGGAGGACGCAGAGATGCTTCAGGTGAGATTTGGACGACCTGTACGAGTAGGCAAATGCATTGCAGATGCAGAAGAATGTGGATAATGTGGATAATGTGGATGAATGTGAAGTTATCCACTTTGGGAGCAAAAAGAGGAAGGCAGATTATCTGAATGGCTATAAACAGAGAGGGGAATGAGCAATAAGACCTGGGTGTCCTCCTACTCTAGTCTCTGAAGGTAAGCGTGCAGATATAGCCGGCAGTCAAGAAGGCAAGCAGTATGTTGCCTTTCATTGCAGAAGGATCTGTGTACAGGAGCAGGGATGGCTTGCTGCAATTAGACAGGGTGAGCCAAGACAAGGAATACTGCGTAAGTAAGAAGTGAAAGAACCGCAAATGGTGTAAATCAGGAAAAAACAACAGAAGTTGCTGGAAAGCTCAGCGTGTCTGGCAGCATCTGTGGAAAAGAAAATAAGAGTTAACGTAAGGAATACTGCATGCAATTTTGGTCTCCTTATTTGAGGAAAGACGGTCTTGCTTTAAAGGGAGTGCAGTGAAAATTTACCACAATCATTCCCAGGTTGGCAGGACTGATGACGTGTGGTTAAATTAGTTACAATTATATGCGCAGGAGTTTAGAAGAATGAGTAGGGATCGCTTAGAAACCTATAAAGTTTTAACAGGACTAGAGGGGAGATGCAGGAACAAATGTTTCCATTGGCAGGGGAAACCTAGAACCAGGGATCACAATCTAAGGACATGGAGTAAACCATTTAGGGCCGAAAGGAGAAGAAATTTCTTCACCCATTGATGCGCCTGTGGAATTCGCTATCACAGAATGCTGTTGAGGCCAGACCATCATAAGATTTTAAGGAATTGGATATAGCACTGGAGCTAAAAGGATCGTCAGAGGAGGAGGCAGCTGCGGAGGCAGAGAGAAAAGCAAAAACAGCTGAGTTAGATCATCAGCCATGACCATAACAAACAGCAGAACAAGCTCAAATGGGCCAAATGGCCTACTGCTGTTCCTTCTTTTAATGTTTCTATTTGACTTCTTGAAAATGACCTTCATCTAGAACCAAAATCTAAAATCCATTTTTTCCTTCGCTTTTGAACCCAAGTTCTCAAATAACAACAATATAACATGAACTTTCATCTCACAGTCTCGAAGTTTTTCCCCAACATTTCATCTCCTAAGAATGTCTACTGGTCTCAATAATGAATAGTAGAGCTTGGGTAGGAATAGCAGGTGAAAAGCAATATCAGGACCATACCCCTAGTTCACTCAGTTACACTTTAATAATTCAATCCTGCTCTCTTCCCAATCCTCAACTGAGAGAAATAATAGAAAATATTACCATTTTCCCCTTTCTCCGCAAATGAAGTTGAATTTGTACATGAAGTTCAAGACCCCAAAGTCCTTACCAAGGGTGCTGAAGGGAGGCTCTATGCCTATCTGTGCTGAAAATGAAGTGGTCTCCGTTGTTGCCCCTTCTACGTAATAATCATGGCCAAAAGACAGCGGCTCCACACCCAGAGATCGTTTGTGTATTTCTAGAAGTACAAACCACACAACGGTTAAACACTTACACCGTGACTACTCAAAGTATTATTAGTTAAAGAGTAATTTCTTAGAGAAATTTAATGTTGCTTTTTATTTAACACTTCTCCTTAAGATCCTGATGGGGTACAGTTCTCCAGCACTTATGACTAATTGTTTTTCCTCTGACAAACTTCCAAAGTTAAGTGTCATGTCGGCAAAAAAGCTCCTGGATGAAAAATGGTAAGGTACCAAAGGATGCTTGGTGACCCAAGACTACAAAGTTAAAAAAAAAACAAAAACCATTCAGGTGAAATTGAGAAGTGGACACACACAGACATTCTTGCAGCACTGGAGGTGGGGGACATGATGGTTCAGTGATCAGCACTGCTAACTCACAGCACCAGGGACCTGGGTTCAACTCCAGCCACAGGTGACTGTCTGCATGGATTTTGCATATTTTTCCCACATCTGCATGGGTTTCCTACAGGTGCTCTGGTTTCTTCCCACAAACCAAATCCCTCTAAACCCATCCTATCCGTATACCCATCAGATACCTTTTAAATGTTGTAACAATAACTTCCTCTGGCAGCTCACTCCATACATGCACCACCCTCTGAGAAAATGTTGCACATTAGGTCCCTTTTAAATCTTTCCCCCTCACCTTAAATCTACACCTTCTACTTTTAGACTCCCCACTCAGGGAAAAGACCTTGTCTAAATCACTCTATCACTGCCCCTCATGATTTTAAATCTCTAAGGTAACCCTTCAGCCTCCCATACTCCAGGGAAAATAGCCCCAGCTTATTCAGCCTCTCCCACCCTGGCAACATCCTCAGTCTAATTAGAAGAATTCTGTCCCACAGAATTCTATCAGGGGACTGGATTATTTAATGGATCTGTTACGGAGAATGAGGCGTGTTGATGAGGGTGTAATATACAAGGACTTTAGCCAAGTTTTTAAATAAGGTCCCTCATGGCAAACTAGTCAAGAAAGAAAGAGCCGAGATAATAGGTACTGCAGATGCTGGAGAATCCGAGATAACAAGGTGTGGAGCTGGATGAACACAGCAGGCCAAGCAGCATCATAGGAGCAGGAAAGCTTGACGTTTCGGGCCTAGACCCTTCATCACAAATGGGGGAGGGGAAGAGGGTTTTGAAATAAATAGGGAGCAGGGTGGGAGGCGGATAGAAGATGGATAGAGGAGAGGATAGATGGAGAGGAGACAGACAAGTCGAAGAGGCGGGGATGGAGCCAGTAAAGATGAGTGTAGGTAGGGAGGAGATAGGTCAGTCCAGGGAGGACGGACAGGTCAAGGGGGCGGGATGAGCTTAGTAGATAGGAGATGGGGGTGAGGCTTGAGGTGGGAGGAGGGGATAGGTGACAGGAAGAACAGGTTAGGAATGCGGGGACGAGCTGGGCTGGTTTTTGGATGCGGTTGGGGGGAGGGGAGATTTTGAAGCTTGTGAAATCCACATTGATACCATTGGGCTGGAGGGTTCCCAGGCTGAATATGATTTGCTGTTCCTGCAGCCTTCGGGTGGCATCACTGTGGCATTCAATGAGGCCCAGGGGCGTGAGGGATGAGTTGCGGGAAATGCGGGAGACACGGTCGATGGCGTTCTCGACCACTGTGGGGGGGAAGTTGCAGTCCTTGAAGAATGAGGACATCTGGAGATGTACGGGAGTGGAATGCCTCATCCTGGGAGCAGATGTGGCGGAGGCGAAGGAATTGGGAATAGGGGATGGCATTTTTGCAGGAAGGTGGGTGGGAGGAGGTGTATTCTAGGTAGCTGTGGGAGTCGGTGGGGTTGAAATGGATATCCCTGCAACCGCAGGAAGTGCTACACCTGCCCCCACACCTTTCCCTCACCCCAATCCCAGGCCCCAAGAAGACTTTCCACATCAGGCAGAGGTTCACCTGCACATCTGCCAATGTGGTATACTGCATCCGCTGTACCCGCTGTGGCCTCCTCTACACTGGGGAAACTAAGCAGAGGCTTGGGGACCGCATTGCAGAACACCTGCGCTCAGTTCGCAACAAACAATTGCACCTCCCAGTCACAAACCATTTCAACTCCCCCTCCCATTCCTCAGACGACATGTACATCCTGGGCCTCAATGATGCCACCCGAAGGCTGCAGGAACAGCAAATCATATTCAGCCTGGGAACCCTGCAGCCCAATGGTATCAATGTGGATTTCACAAGCTTCAAAATCTCCCCCAACCGCAGCCCAAAACCAGCCCAGCTCGTCCCCGCCTCCCTAACCTGTTCTTCCTGTCACCTGTCACCTATCCCCTCCTCCCACCTCAAGCCCCACCCCCATCTCCTATCTACTAAGCTCATCTCACCCCCTTGACCTGTCCGTCCTCCCTGGACTGACCTATCTCCACCCTACCTACACTCACCTTTACTGGCTCCATCCCCACCTCTTTGACTTGTCTGTCTCCTCTCCATCTATCCATCTTCTATCCGCCTCCCCCTCTCTCCCTATTTATTTCAGAACCCTCTTCCCCTCCCCCATTTGTGACGGAGGGTCTAGGCCCGAAACATCAAGCTTTCCTGCTCCTATGCTTGGCCTGCTGTGTTCATCAAGCTCCACAGCTTGTTATCTAAGAAAGAAAGAGCCCTTGGGATCCAAGGTATAGAGGCACATTGGATTCAAAATTGTCTGACAGGCACTAAGCAGAGGGTGACTGGTTGTTTTTGTGACTGTGCGTCAGTTTCCAGTGGGGCTCTGCAAGGCTTGGTGCTTGTCAACGTGCATGATTTGGAGTTGAATGTAGGAGTGTGATGAAGAAGCTTGTAAACAGTGAAAATCTGTAGGGTGGTAAAAACTGAGGAAGATTGCCATAAACTTCAGGAGGTTATCAATGAATTGCTCATGTCGGCAGAGTAGTGGCAAATGGAATCCAACCCTTAACGTGTGAGGTAAGGTACTTAGGGATGGCTAACAAGGCAAGGGATTACATTATGAATGGTTGGAACCTGGAAAAGTACTAAAATCAGTGGAACCTTAGTGTGCACATTCACAGATCCCTGAAGGTAGCGGCATAAGTAGATAAGATGGCGAAGTAGTAGTATTGGAGACTTGCTTTTATTAGTCAAGGCATAGAAGAAAAAGCAGGGAGGTTATGCTGCATTTGCATTAAATTCTGGTTACACTAATAACTAGCATGCTGTACGCAGCTCTGATCACTACATTCTTCCTGTAACGTGACTGCTAGAGGGGATACAGAGGAGAATACAAGGATGCTGCCTGAGATAGAGCTCTGAGAAAAGACCAGGTAGGCTAGATATAACAGTGTGGAGCTGGAGGAACACAGCAAGCCAGGCAGCATCAGAGGAGGAGGAAAGCTGACGTTTCGGGTCGGGAGCCTTCTTCAGAAATGCCTTTCTGAAGAAGGGTCCTGATCCGAAACGTCAGCTTTCCTGCTCC
>JAHRHZ010000054.1:410221-431934 GCA_024137785.1 Ginglymostoma cirratum
GCAGGCCAGGCAGCATCAGAGGAGCAGGAAAGCTGACGTTTCGGATCAGGACCCTTCTTCAGAAAGGCATTTCTGAAGAAGGCTCCCGACCCGAAACGTCAGCTTTCCTCCTCCTCTGATGCTGCCTGGCTTGCTGTGTTCCTCCAGCTCCACACTGTGTTATCTCTGACTCCAGCACTGGCAGTTCTTAATATCTCTCACCAGGTAAGCTAGAATTGTTTTCCATGGAGCAGTGAGGATGGACAGGGGACCTGATAGAGGTGATATGATTATTAAGAAGCTTAAAGTGTTTCTTAGGAAGGCATTATTTCCACTGGTAAAGAGACTGACAACAAGGAGGAATAAATTTACAGTAGGAAATAGAAAGCTGAGATAGAAGGCCAAGAGGGATGCTGACCTTTTTTTTGAAACTCAGTGGTGAGGGGAACCTGGCGTTCACTGTCTGAAAGAGTGGTTGTGTCTGAAACTCATAACATTTAAGTAGTATCTTAGACATTCACTTGCATTGCTATAGCATCAAGGCTCTAGGCCACATCTAGGCCAACTGGAATTAGGGATCTGTGTAGTCATATCTTTAATGAAACAATGGGCCAAACAGATTGCTTCTGGGTTGTAAACATCTACGAGTCTGAAAGAAAATTACATACATCAGGGAAGTAGTACTGAGCAAGTTATTGCAGCTGTGTGCTGGCAAGTCCCCAGGTCCTGATAAACTTTATCCTAGGGCCTTAAAACAAGTGGCTAGTGACATAGTTAATCCACTGATATTAATTTTCTAAAACTCTAAAATTTCTAAAATTTGGGCCATGTCCACAAGATGTTAAAATACTGAAAATAAATCAGTAATTCTAAAAGGGAGGCAGACAAACCAACAAACTACAGGTCTATATAGAATCATAAAACCCTACAGAGTGGAAAGAGGCCATTTGGCCCAATGAGCCTGCACCAACCCCCTGTCCCAACTCTCTACCGTATCGCCATAACTCCACATTTACCATGGCTAATCTACCTAGTCTATACATCCCTGGGCACTACAGACATTTTTAGCATGGCCAATCCACCTAACCTGTACATCTTTGGACTACGGAAGGAAACTGGTGCACCTGGTAGAAACCTACCCCGCCCCCTCACCCCTCCACACACACACACACACACACACACACAGAGGGAGAATGTGGAAATTCTACACAGTCACCCACGGCTAGTACCCAACCCAGGTCCCCGGCACTATGAGGCAACAGTGCTAACTACTGTGCCACCATGCCACCCTGTAAGTTTACCATTTCTCATTGTGAATTCTTTAGAAGATATAAAAGGGCACTTAGTTTCAAGAAAGTAAATATTAAGCAAATTTATTGGCATTCTTTGCAGGAAGTGTACTGTTAATAAAGGGGGAACCAGTTTTTGGATTACACTTAGATTTCAGAACATATTTGAATAAGACGCCATATAAAGGTTTAATGTCCAAACGAAAGATCATGGCGTAGAAAGCAACGCATTGACATGGGTGGAAGAGTGGTAAGATCACAGGAAACAGGTTAGGCATACACATGTCATTTTCTGGTTGGCAAGATGTAACAATTGGTGTGCCACTCTGGTGCTGGGACTTCTGCCTCTTTACAATTATATAAATGGACTTATATAAGGAGTTGAAGGATCCAAAAACAATTGCTACAAAACACAGCAAGTCAGGCAGCTAACTTTTTTTTTAACCTACACAGACAACACAGACTGACCACCATGTTTTTCTGGTCACTCAAAAGATGACAAAATTTTAGATGGTGACATTTAGGTTAAATTAGCAGGAAGACGACAGGTCACCAAAAGCCTGTTGGGCCATATTTGTGCAGAAAACAATACAATACTTGTGGTTGCACAAAACCTTTGTTTGGTAGTATTGACTGCTTAATGAACTTTTTTCCTTTTATCTAATGTATCATTTTCATGTTAATTCATGTCAGTTGATCTGAATTTGCGTTAAAGTAAAAGTCAAAGTGAAATCCTGCTAGCAATTTCTTCTTTGACCAGTACCTGAAAATCATGTCAGGAAGTCTACAAAGTCTATGCATTACTTAAGTCTTGAAGATTAGTCTGTAACGTTAGAAAAATGCTGCAAATTTAAAATCTGGAGGTTCGGTATTACTATTACCGGTACCTTGCTGCCCGCACGAATTATGTCGTCTTCCTGCTAATTTAACCCAAATGTCACTATCTAGAATTTGTCACCTTTGAGTGACCAGAAAAACATGGTGGTCAGTCTGTGTTGTCTGTGTAGATTAAAATAAAAAGTTAGCTGTATCTTACACTACCCAATTCACATTAATTAAAAAGGTGCAAGTTTCAAATCACAGGATAGTCATGGGGCAGCATGGTGGCTCAGTGGTTAGCAATACCCAGTTTCAAGTCACCCGATGTGGAATGTCTGTGGAGTTTGCACATTCTCCCCATATCTGAGCGGGTCTCCTCCGGTTTCCTCCCACAGTCCAAAGACGTGCAGGTTAGGTGGATTAGTGGGAAATGCAGTTACAGGGATAGGATAGTGGAGTGGGTCTGGGTGGGATGCTCTTCAGAGGGTCTGCGCGACTTGATGGCCTGTTTCCACGCTGTAGGGATGCTATGATTTCATCATTTTTTTGTTCATAGAATCTCCCCTTTTAAGTAACGAAAACGTTAAAAGCATCGGGAATAGATCTACAACTGTAACACTAAGATGTCGTCTACTAAACTGCAGGCCATAAAAATTCTACAAATCCATTCTAACAGCAGGCAGTGAGTCACTTGTGTTGTCTCATCAAAATTCCTCTTCCAGTTTGACAGCAAACTAACTGGTCACCCATCTCAACACAGCTTGAGGCACTCCTGGAATATAGGTGTCATGTGTGCATATACTATATTTCACGAGTACTTAATGCAGTGATGGAAAATGCTTTGAAATGCTCACAGTGACAGGTGTTTCACATGTCTATGAATTATAACGTTTTCCCCTAACTTTCATCCTACAAAGAACGCCAATGCAATTCTTATATGATAATAAAAATAAAAGCTATTTCCTGATATTAGATTACTCTGCAAATTATATCCATTTACTCTCTGCTAAAAACTATTAAAGATATGCACTGCACCTTCATCTCTCCATAAATGCTGCCAGACCTGCTGAGTTTCTCTAATACTTTCTGATTTTGTTTCACATCTCTAGCATTTAGGAATCTATCTACCCCATCTTAAGAATATTCAAGAATTCTGCTCCCATCACTTTTTTCAGGAGTTCCAAAGACACGCAGCCCTCAGGAATAAAGAAGATTTTATCTTATCTTAAATTTCTCCCTACAGTGATGCAGATGACACGAAGGTTGCAGGAGTTGTGGACAGCGTGGAGGGCTATTATAGGTTGCAACGGGACATTGACAGGATGCAGAACTGGGCAAAGAAGTGGCAGATGGAATTCAACCCAGAAAAAAGTGTGAAGTGATTCAGTTTGAAAGGTCAAATTTGCATGCAGAATACAGGGTTAATGGCAGAATTCTCGGAAGTGTGGAGGAACAGAGGGATCTTGCGTTCCACGTCCATAGATCCCTCACAGTTGCTACTCAAGTTGTTAGGATTGTAAAGAAGGCATAACGTGTGTTGGCTTTCATTGGCAGGGGAATTGAGTTTAAGAGCTGCGAGGTTATGTTGCAACTCTATAAAACTCTGGTTAGACCACACTTGGAATATTGTGTTCAGTTCTGGTTGCCTCATTATAGGAAGGATGTGGAAGTTTTAGAGAGGGTGCAGTGGAGATTTACCAGAATGCTGCCTGGACTGGAGGGCAGGTCTTATGAAGAAAGGTTGAGGGAGCTAGGGCTTTTTTCTTTGAAGCGAAGAAGGATGAGAGGTGACTTGATCGAGGTATACAAGCTGATGAGAAGCATTGATAGAGTGGATAGCCAGGGACTTTTTCGCAGGGTGGAAATGACTATTACGAGGAGGCATAATTTTAAGGTGATTGAAGGAAGGTATAGGGGAGATGTCAGAGGTAGGTTCTTTACAGAGAGTGGTGGGGTGTGTGAAATGCGTTGCTGGCAGCAGTCATGGAGTCAGATGCTTTAGAGACTTTTAAGCGACTCTTGGATAGGCACATGGAGAATAGTAAAATGTAGGGCACGCAGGGTAGTTTGAACTTAGTAGGATATTAGGTTGGCACAACATTGTGGGCCGAAGTGACAATACTGTGCTGTACTGTTCTACCTCTTTTTTAAGTGAGCAACCCCGGACTTTTAAACACGTCTCTAGTTCTAGATTCCCACATAAAAGGGAACATGCTGTCTACATCCACCCCTCAGGATCTTATATTTAAATCAAGTCATCTCTTACATTTCTAAACTCCAGAATATCTAGACAAATGTACAAAATAGGAGTAGGCCATTCAGCCCTTCAAGCCTGCTCCACCATTCAATTTGACCATAGCTGATCATCTTACTCAGTACTGTGTATGACTTCCGCTCCAGACCTTTTGATCCCTTTCTCCCTAAAAATCTCTCTCATTGAAAACAATCAATATGTTCTTAATCACATTCTGTGGCAGAGAATTCCAAAGACCCACCACTGTCTGTGTGAATAAATTTCTCCTCCACCTGTATCCCTTCATCCAATTTATAAACAATTGAGCACTGATTCCTGTGTCAGATTACTCGTGACATTTTTCCAACCTGAAAAAGACCATTTATGCCTACTGATTCATGCTAGCGGGCCAATCTGCTATCCATGCCAAGATGCCACCCACTACACCAACAGATTTTGTTTTCCCTAATAACTTTTGACATAGCACCCTAATCAAAAGCCTTCTGAAAATTTATATACTGTGTTTCTACCAGTTTGTCATTATCCACAGCATTTATACCTCTTCAAAAGAACTCCAACAGATTACACAAGATGATTTCCCCTTTAAAAATTTTTGATTCTGACCAGTTACCCTGAACTTAAAGTAGTTATAGCAGGGCACTTTGATAATAGCTTCTAACGTTTTTCCTATGACAGATGTTAAGCTAACTGACCTGTAATTTCCTGCTTTCTGGCTCTTTCCATTTTTGAATAAAGGCGCTACAATTTCTATTTTCAGATTTAAAAGGCATTCCTCAAGTCTAGGATGTTTTTGAAAATTAAAATCAATGCATCATCCATCTCACTAGCTACTTGTTTTAAGACCTGCTGCACTACATGTTTATGTATTTCCGTTCATAACTCAGCCTGGATGTATTGTAATTTAGCACTGTTCCTTTCCTGTATATTTTTAACAGTTTTGTTTTAAATCTAGCATCTTCATCATCTCAGGACATGTCAAAGCACTTCACCAAAAGCTTTATTTTTAAACAAAGAGAACACTCCAAGATTCACGTCCCTCTGGACAAATTACAACACATGAACATACTAATTAGGAGTAGGACATATGGTACTCAAAAACCCACTCTGCCATTCAATAAGAACATGCTAATTTAATCACTCCACACATCTGCAAACCCCAATAATCTTTCTCCCTCTTGGTCATCAAGAATTGATTTACCTTTCATTTAAAAGCATTCAAGGATTCTGCTTCCACCATCTTTCGAGGGTCTATGTCGAAAGCCCATACTCAAAATTCTAAAATTTAAAAATCTAAATTATCCTCAACTGTCTTAAATGGGTGACTACGTATTTTGAAGCAACTACTCCTAGCTTCCAGATTCTTTCACACAATGAAACATGCACCCTGTCAAAACTCCTCAGGACTATGTTTCAATCAAAACCTTTTTCAGCCTAAGCTTTCTTACGAGTATAAAGATATGTTCTTTTGCAGCCTGTGAAATGACTGGGCCTCAACAGTGGATCTCTGCAGAAAGTTGGCAAGTAATTCAACCATATGTGTCATATCAAAATAATGTGTCTGGAAAAAGTGCTTACAGAAAATAACCGACAAATCTATTCTGCTCTACATATTATCTGGATAAGTACAGTCTATGCATACACCCAAAGAACAGCTCTTCGTACTGCAGTTAACCACAGATTAGTTCAGCTATTGCATAATCTTCAGAGCCACTTTGTGCCTCCCCTCAGTTCAAATTGATACCACATTTTGTTCAAAATAATCAGAGATATTCCTAAAAGGATTGAAAGCTCAAGCTGGATACAAGTGGTTAGGTTTGACCTAGGAGATCTTTGGTATTTGCATTTGCTACTAGCAGCTAAACATCATGAGGAATAAACTAAAGCTTAATCACGCACATAAACTGTACCTAGCTAGATCTATAAATACACAGTGCATAAACCAGTAAATTTGTGCCATGTAAAGGGGCAGGCAGCTACAACACACTTAGAAATGTAACAGCTGGTGCATTTGTCACGGCTGGGGGAGAAGAGTTGGTGGCATCACAACCAAACAGTCACGACCCAGTAGAAGTCACTCAAGCATTGTCAAAAACTGAATTTCTCTTCCATATAAATGTATGAACTGTGAAATTTATCAATTAAAATGAAGTATGCTACTTCTAACACATTTAATTTTGTGTGCTCCAACAATGGTGTTCATGTATAATGTTCATTTCCCTAAGCACAACCTCCTTTCCCGTGTCTTCACATGAGTGTTTTGAGTGTTGTTGGGCTACCAGCAATTTAAAGCAATAACTCTAGGTACTGCAACAAAAAGGCATTCAGAATTGACATATTTTGGTAAGATAGTTAACAACAAAACTACTTCTATTTTAAATTAGGGAAAATTAGATTGTTTTCAACATTGAGTTGCTATGATCTTGCTTGCAGGGCCTGACAGAGTGCTGGAAGCAGATACAATGTGCAGTAACTTCCAACAGGAATGGCAATGGGACACGAAACAAATTTAAGGAGAATATAGATGTTTTAAAATTAACAATGGGTTGAAGCGTTGCAGGGAGCAGGCAGGAAAGAGGAGTTAAGGCTGAAATAAGATCAGCCATGATTATTTTAAATGACAGAGCTGGCTACAGAGGCCAAACTGCCTACTCCTGCACCTAGTTCTTATATTTAGTTTTGTATTTGTAGAGGAAAAATTTTCTTTATGTGTGGAGAGACCAATGGAGTAGAACTAACTGGTAATTCTTTGAAACAGTAGCCATGAACTTGAAAATCTGTCTCCTTGGGTGCTGTATTGGTCTAATGGTTGGTGAACTAACAGCTAAGGGACATAAGTTTAACATCACCAGCAAATTAACAAAGGAAGCAGTGAAGAAAATTGTGCAGAATTTGAATAAACTACAAAATGGTGGAAACATTATATCTTATGTAGGCAGAAACTGATTTTGTTTAAACAGAAGGTAAGGAGGGCCAAATGGATAGCTCTTTCAGACAGCCCAGTGTGATGGATAAATGACCTCCTTCAGCAAAGCAAACATTTACAATTTTTTGGAGTTAGCTTTGTACAACTTGCACACTTGCATTAACTAGGAAGACGATGTTCGGGAACTAATATTTATATGCTGTTGTAACTCCCAAGCCTGATACTTTGTTTTTGGTAAGCGGCGGGGGAAGGTTGAGGCTACGACTGGAGTTAATGATTAAATCAAACAGAGAATATCAAGCTAAAGACAGATTGGAATGCAGAGTCGAAAACAGGAGGAATAAAAGGAACATTGAAAACAGATGGGCATACAAGATTTGTATTATGAGAGAGAGATCAAGCAATCCATACTGGTTGGGAAGAATGTGCTTCCTCTGCATTAAAATCTCTGTGCAAAGCTAAGTAAACATGACTTTATCTACGAATAAGAGGAAGTTTTTTGTAACATGTTCTTCGTACAATTCAAAATGTCAAAATGAAGGAAAGTGAATTAACTACAGCCATGCATCCATCTGGAGTTGTTTGAAATGGTAGTAATTTCACAAAACTACATGCACAAAATCCTGGTTACATCTCTATTTGACTTTAGATGTGAGTAACTTCATTAAATAATAGTTATATTCACAACTAATCCACAGACTTAAAACAACATAATTAGGTGGATTGTCGCTAGAAATTACAATTGTTTTGAGCTTATTAGGTAGTACAAGAGCTCACTTCCTTCAAATCCAGAAGTGCAAATTTCCTGCTAATCCTGTAGCTAATTGGGTTCCCCTATGAAGGTGCTCACCAAAGACACTGGTTACTTTAATAAAGGTATTCAAAGCACCAGAGGCTGTGAACAGGAAAACAATAAAAACACCAATCACCAATGGACACGAGTTTTTTTTTTTGCGCGAGTCAGAAGAAATTGAACGAAGAGCAGCATAAATTGCTAAACAAATCTGGAAAATATTGCAGAATTAACACTCGAAGGTCAGATATAACAGACTTGACAAAAAGGCAAGATGCAACAATAACAAGTTACTGCAGTCTGGGCTAAAAGTATCTTCACAGAGTAGCAGAGAAACACAGAAGATCACCATTAAAGGTCATACAAATAAGACTAAGAACATAAAAATGAATGCTATGAAAAGTCCAAATAGTTCAATCTAGCCTCTCACAAACGTTTTAAAACTAACAACTCACAGTATATTGGCATTGCTGTCACGTTAGAATTTATTGCTATGCATTTAACTTTTAATACATCATGAAACAGGCATTCCCTACCAAACTGAGCCATGTAAAATCGTCTCTCCCATTGTCCACGTACTTAAAATAGAATACAGGCACATTGGGGTCTGCAGAAAGCATCACCATCCCAGTACTAGTTAGCTGTGAGAATCAAAATGAGTGAATTTCTACATTCAAGCATCATTAAGATCATTTACGATATATCAAGTCCACAATTCACCTTGCTGCTGCCAAGGTCTGTTCATCTCCCTCCTACCTTCAGTGTTATTAAGGGTCACTAGATTCAAAACATTAACTCTGACTTCTCTTCACAGATGCTACCAGACCTACTGAGATTTTTCAGCAACTTCCATTTGATTGACACCTCATCCACCATCTTCATTACAGAGGAGACAATGGCCTAGTAGTAATGTTACTGGTTTATGCAGGGGAGGCGATGGCCTCATGGAATTATCGCTGGACTGTTAATCCAGAGACCCTGATAACTTTCTGGGGATAACAAGGTGTGGAGCAAGATGAACACAGCAGGCCAAGCAGCATCATAGGAGCAGGAAAGCTTGACGTTTCAGGCCTAGACCCTTCATCAGAAATGGGGGAGGGGAAGAGGGTTCTGAAATAAATAGGGAGAGAGGGGGAGGCGGATAGAAGATGGATAGAGGGCCTGGGTTCAAATCCGGACGCAGATGGTGTAAATTGAATTCATGTATTGAATTGGAATTAAGAATCTAATGATGACCGTGAATCCATTGTCCATTGTCAAGAAGAACCCAGCTAGTTCACTAACATCCTTCAGTGAAGGAAACTACCATCCTCTCCTGGTCTGGCCTACGTGTGACTCCAGACCCACAGAAATGTGGCTGACTCTTCGCTGCCCTTTTGGCAGTTAGGAATCGGGAATAAATGCTGCCTAGCCATCAACGCCCTTATCCAGTGAATGAATAAAGAAAAAAGAAAATTTGCTCTCTTCACCACAAACACACAATGGCAGCAGTGCGCACTAAGAAGCATTGCCACAAATCACCGAGACTTCAACTATACCCTCCAAAACCATTAAATCCAAGTCAGAATGTTAGCGGGGAACTTCATTGTTCCCACATATCTGCTGTTCTAATTCTTTTAAGTGATGGAAGTATATCACCATTCCTTTTCTGTCACTGGATCAATATCCTGGAACTCCCTTCTTAACAGCATTGCACATGTCCTCACACCCAAACTATTGTAGTGGTCAAAAAGGCAGCTCACCATCACATTCTACTGGACAATTAGCACTGGGCTCAGAATGCTGGCCGAGGCAGGGGTGCACCTATCCCACGAATGAATAAAAAAAATTAGAGTTTCCAATTGTGGAAAGTTAAAGGTTTTCGGCATTGTTGGTAGTAGACATGACCAATGGCTCAGTGATAGCACCCTCACTTCTCAAGTCATTTAAGGCCACATTTTGTGGCCCAAATGAGCACAAAGATCTAAGTTAAAATGCCAAGAGCTGCAATGGTGGAGATAACATCCTATAGATGGGACATTAAAACAAAGGCTTGATTACTCTCTCAGATGGATGAAAAGATTGCATGGTACTGCTTCAACAGAAGCCAAGTAGTGTTCTCTAATGTGTGCTGGCCAACATTTGCCCTGTTGGCAAAAAGCAGAATATCTAATTATCACGCTGCTGTTTTGGATCCTTGCTGTTTGCATATTAACTGCCACATTCCCACATTACAACAGTGCTAACACTTCAAATACCACTGACTGTAAAATAATTTGGCACATTAAGGTTTCGAGTCTTGTTTCAAACAAGGGAAAAGAACTGATTACAATCTATACACAGTTCAACTGCGAGATGGGTGAAGTTTGGGAAAGCATTGTTCAAAACAGCATTAATAACAGCATGAATGAGTAGAAGAGTTTCCTCTAATCCTCACAGTCCTTCCTCATTTGTTTCTCAAATCTTTTAATTACATAGCAGTAACCAAAATGCTTCATTACAGAGCCAAAGATGACTTAAACTGTAGTAAAAGTAGCAAATCAACACATCTACTGGGCTTGATGCAAATAGCAAATCGATTTTAAGTGGTTACAAGACTAAACGTCAAAACAAGGTGGCATTTGGAGAGATAACATGAAAGCATCATCTGCCTGAAGATAATGACCCACTGATTAAAAAGGTACACAACTTTACAAAATAAACTGAATTATTAATCCATTCATCAAACCACATTTCTGGTCTCTAACCATTCTCTCCATGATGATACCAGATACGAGAGAAGCAATGGATTATTGGGATTGTCACTAAGCTAGTAATCCAAAGATTTGGGCTATATTCTGGGTGAGCCGACTTCCGCACAGCATACGACAACATTTGAATCCAACAAAAATCTGGAATTAGAAGTCCAATGATGACCATTGCTGGCTGTCATAAAATAAATTATCTGGAGGAAAGAGAAGGTGGCAAGGGCACAGTGTGTAGTCCGGTAGAGAACTTCAATGTCCATCACCAAAAATGATGAGCTTGGCAGCACCTCTACTGATCAAACTGGGGCCAGAACATGCAAGGAGAAGGCAAATGAGGAGAAACTAATTTCCACTGGCAAGTGGGTCAGCAAGCACAGGCCATGGATTTAAAACAACTGTCAACAGAACGGAGGCAATATTTTTCACACAGAAAGGTGTTAAGTTGGACAATCTGCTACCTGAAAGGGTTATCCAATCATACTCCATTGGAACTTTCAAACAAACAGAAATTGAAAATGTATTTGGAAATGACTAGTTTTCAGGGTTGCGATGAAAAGACTGAGATTGGACTAAATTAGACAGCCCTGAGAAAACAGGGCAAATGCACCCTGTCAGTATTGAATGATTCAAAGATTCCACATTTGGATGATTCAGGTTGGGTGGCCTCAGATGAAGAAGTTCCATCAGCATTAAAGCTGCACAACCTGAGTTATGTTTGTCCCCTTGGGACAGTGCCATGAATAATCTGTGAACAGGACCCCAAACCCTCCCACCACTTGACAGGATATACCACTGACATTTTTGGTCTGTGCACGAGATTCTAAATGGAATAAAGTTACTCTGCGTTAACTGTTCTTGAATGAGAGTCAGAAGGAGAGAAAACAGACAATTATAGGATTATTTTCACTGATAGCTGCTTAAACACTGCTAAAGGAGACAAGTTGAAGCTTTCGATTTTTTACTATTCAGAAGTAGGATGCAAGAAACTGACTTGTTAAAGAAGGGACATCATTTTACACGGCATGAAATGAGGGTGTTGATTAGTTGGGCCATCATTGGTTGACTCTCATGATAAAGATGTAATGTATTCACCTTTATACGAATTCCTGTGTATTTATAGATGCAGCTTCTAGTACGTTCAAACGTAAAAAGGGGCATTATTTTTGATTTTAAAGTAAAGTACATCCTGCGCTCTGCAACAAAGCCATCTGAGCTCCTTAAGAGGATTACTATGATACAAGTAACTCATTCAAAGATGAACAGTTCTGCTTATAATTACAGACCAAATATCTTAGCCATGCCTAGTAGGAGGGAGAAATAAGTAATCTTTATTCAAAAGTTACTCCCTTAAGTACTAAACAGAAATAATACATCCTTTATAATGGAACTGACCAATTAAAAAGGTACTCCCTGACAAATTAGGTCCAGAAATAAAGAAGAGTCTAAATTTGCCAGATAAATGACAGTCTATGAAACAGCACACAAGATCACAAGCCAAACATTCAATAAACTGTGGTGAAGAAACACCATATACTATAAATTGCTGGATTATTTGAACTACTCCGCAATAAATTTTGGGAAACTGACATCTTCTCCTAACATCCCTGTACGTTTCGTGACATTTTTGTATTAATTTTCCATTAAACATACAACAAAAATGCAGTAATTAATAATATAAGAATCCTCTTAAAGACATACCAACGTGGCCCAGAAAGTGAACATAAGCATTGTGCCCTATTCCTTCAAGTATTGGATTAATGTTACACTACATTACAAGGTTTACAAAACAGACAGAGAAAATAGCAGAGGAGATGGCGTAGATTTACTGATTAGGAACAAACTTATATCCTATTTCACCATTAAAAGTAACGAGAGGTATCGTAAAGATTCTAAAACTCTAAAAAGGTGTTGTGTGCAGGTCTCCTAGTTAACAGCTCTGAAGTGCTGTATTGTATGAATGAAGAAATTAGCTGTATGTGTAGCAAAGCCAGAGTAGTATTGATGCGGGGTTTTGACTTTAACATAGGTGCTGGTCTGCCACTCCCAAACTGTCAGAAAGGCAGCGAATTTCTGATGTATGTCCAGGATAGTTTCCTACAGCAATATGTCCTGTATGCAATAAGAGGACAAGCAATATTGGATTTCGTAATGGGTTAATGAGCTCGATTTAATCAGTAAAACAATGTGTGTGAATATTTGTCAAATCGTAATCATAATATAATTGAATTCAATTTAGCACTTGAAATTGAAAAGCATGAATCAGGTCGAGTTTTAGATTTTGGTAAGGCAGGCTTTAATGAGATGAAACAGAGAACGGCCCCAGTAAACTGGGAAAATCTGCTAATGGGTAAAATAACTGAAGAACAATGGAGGATGTTTAAAGAAACATTTAACAATACAAAACCAGTTTGCGCCCAGAGCAGGAAAAGCTTCACCTTCCAGAAATAAAACACATACGGGCAATTAAAGATATAAGGGACTACACAAGACTAAAAAGGCTGACAAAAATGCAAAAAAAACCCAGATCCTGCTGAATAGGAAAGATACAAAGGTAAGCAATAAAAAATAGTGATAATGGATAGATAAATTAGCAGGATGTGATTAGTGGTAGGGCCTCAATTATTCACTATTCATTAACAATTTGGATTATAGCAAAGGAAGTCATATATTCAAATTTTCTGATAACAGAAGTTAGACAGCATTGTCGACAGTGTAGATGTCAACATTAAATTAAAGGGATATTGATAGACTAAGTGAAGTAGCAGAACGGTGGCAGATGGATTTCAATGTAAGCAAGGGGGAAGTTAACTATTTTGGACCAAATAAGGATAAATCAAAGTACTTTCTAGATGGTACGAAGTTAAAACAGCGAATGTCTAAAGGAACTTGGGGGTTCAGGTGAATAGATCTTTAAAATGTCATGAACAGGTGCAGAAAATAATCCAACAACTAATGGAACGATGGCCTTTATAGCTAGAGGACTGCACTATAAGGATACAGAGGTTATGCTGCAGTCATACAAATTCCTGGCTAGATCCCACTTGGAGTACTGTGAGCAGATATGGGCACCACACCTTAAGAAGGATATATCAGCCTTGGAGAGATACCAAGACTTCAGGGGTTAGGTGGAGAATTTATACAAATTAGTTTTGTTTTCCTTAGAATTTAGAAGGTTAAGGGCTGACCTGATTGAAGTCTTCATTGCCTTCATTGTTCATTCCTTTCAGTATGGGAGTTGGGAAGTCATGTTGAGGTTGTCCAGGACATTGGTGGGGACTCTTCTGGAATACTGTGTCCAGTTCTGGTCACCCAGTTATGGAAAGGATATTAAGCTGGACAGGGTTCAGAAGAGTGTTACCAGGATGCTGCCAAGTATGGAAGCTTTGAGTTATAAAGACAGACAGAGTTATAAAGATAGGCTGGAACTTTTTTCACTGGAATGTTGGAGGTTGCGAGACGACCTGATTGAAGTTTATAAAATAATAAGGGATACCAATAGAATTAAATGGCAGTTATCCTTTCCCTAGGAAGGTAAGATTTCCAGACTTGGGGGCACATCAATGACAGAAGAGAGATTTAAAAAATACATGAAAGGCAAATTCTTTATACAGAGGGTGGTTTGCACGTGAAATGAACTTCCTGAGGAAGTAGTGGATATGAGTACAATTACAATTTAAAAAGACGTTAGGGTAAGGACATCAATAGGAAAGGTTTGGAGATACGGGGCAAGAGGAGGCAGGTTGGACTATGTTCGGCATGGACTTGTTGGACCAAAAGATCTGTTTCTGTGCTGTATGAATCTATTACTCGACAAAAGCAGAAAAAGACAGAAGTAGACAAAAGTAAATTATTTTCACAGGTTGGATATTCTAGGACTAGGGATCATAGTCTGAGAATTAGGGACAGACCGTTCAAGAGGGTTGTTGGGAAGCACTTTCACACACAAAGGATGGGAGATGTTTGGAACTCTCTTCCACAAATGGCAGATGCTGGATCAGTGTTAATTTTAAATCTGAGATAGATAATACCTTTGCTCAGCAAAAATTCAAAGGATATAGGCCAAAGGTATGTGGCATTAGGCCAGTGATCAGCCACGATCTCACCAAATGATGGAAGAGGATAGAGGAGCTGATTGGCCTACTCCTGTTCCAATGTTGGAGATTTTCAAAATTTTACTTGAACCATTTACATGTCGTCTGCTTCTGATTTCTTTCTCCTAATTGATTTTTCCGTTCAATCTGTTTCTCTTTCTGTATCTGATTTGATTTTGAGTTTTACCCATTCAAATCCCCATTAGTTCTTGAGCTAGTAGGAACTGCCGATGCTGGAGCATTTCTGAAGAAGGGTCTCGACCCAAAACGTCAACTTTCCTGCTCCTCTGGTGCTGCTTGGCCTGCTGTGTTCATCCAGCTCCACAACGTTTTACCCCATTAATTCTTCCTCAGTTTATTTCTCAAGCCTTTAATCTTATTAGTTAAGGAGATAAACTGTTAGTGCCATCATTCATCAAGCTCCCACACATTTGCCCTCATTGCATTGATCAAGTTTACACTTCAATTCATAACCTTATAGTCTTGAAAGGTACATGCTCCAGCAAATTCTGATCCAATTCTTATTCATTACTGACAAAACAAAACGTTGAGAGAGAACTGAAGCACGATGTTGCAAACATTATTCACCTTCAGTTTAGAATTCAAAAAGGCTAGTATCTAAGTTGCTAAATCCATTTCTTCATCTCATCTGCAGTTTTGTGGACTCAGCCTTTCAATTCTACACATTAACTTTTAAGCTGGGTCTAGGGACAGCAATAGTATGTTGGATTGACTAATTCCTGTGATCAAAAGAGGACTGGATCAGCAGAGTGCCTGTACAGAACCAGCAACCTAATTGGCATCAATAAATCAACTAGTGATTTTACTATTCATAAAAAACCCAGGACTGGAAAGCGTCACAACATCATAACATTGAGTCTAATGTGATTCTGTTGGAGAGCAGTCTTACAGATTTATGAAGCAGCAGACAAAGGAGTGGGCATCAAAACACATTTTCCTCATGATTAGTCCATTAACAGTTTTACCTTTTTCTGGTTAGTAGGTGCAGGCAACTTAAGTTATCAAAAAAATAAAAACTGACTTCAGATTAAATCACCACGGTAAATATTCAAATGAATGAACAAACCTTTACTTTAAATACAAGTTTGGTTTAAAAAAGGTACACGAGTTGGAAACTCCATGAATCAAGAATTAAAGTTACAAAGGAAATTAATGAAGTTAGGCTCAAAAAGACCAGAGGCATGCTGACTGAAGCTTCCACAGACATGGAGTAAAGCAACAGACCAATCGATGCAAGTTATTGACTGTGGTGATGGGCTTAAATAGACATGCACATATAAGTCAAACGTTCCAATGAAAGATCATCAACCTAAGGCATTAACTCTCTCCACAAATGTTGCCTGACTTGTTTCCAGCACTCTCTTTAATTTAAATATTTAACCTAGTGACGATACAAAAGGCTACTTTCATGCGAACGATCCTAGTTTGCAATAGAGAGGGCTAAGCAATCACACAACCAAAATGGCCTGCATACCTGCCACACTAATTCGTGAAGAGTGTTGGAAAATTAAACTAGCAGTTGAAGGCTGCTCAAAATATCCCAATTGTTAATGATAAGACAGCCTAGGACATTAATGCAAAATACAAGACCAAAGTATTTGTACCCATTTTTAGCCAGAAGAATGATCCATCTTTATCTCCTTCTGAGAGAAGCTACAAATCCCAGTCTTCAACCAATTCAAATCACTGCACACAGTATCAAGAAACAGCTATTGGCACTGACACCATCCCAGCAATATATTAAACATGCGCTCCAGATTTGGGGGATGGGTGTGGGTGGGATGCTCAGAGGGTCGGTGTGGACTTGTTGGGCCGAAGGGCCTGTTTCCACACAGTAGGGATTCTGTGATTAGTTGCACCCCTAGCCAAAGCTGTTCCAATACAGCTGTTATTGGCAGGTACCCAACAATGTGGCAAATTACCCAGGTATATCCAGTATGCCAAAAGCAGGATAAAATCAACCCAGCCAAATACTGTCCGTCATCAGTAATATAATGGGATGGATCATTGACAGTGCTGTAAAGTATCACTTGCAAAGCATTAAAACTGTTCACTGATTGGGTTTGGGTTCCACCATGTCCACTCAGCTCCTAATCTCACTGCAGCATTGGTCCAAAAATGAACAAAAACGATGAATTCAAGAAGTGAGGGGAGAATGTGTCACATGCTGCCTTGATGTCAAGGGCAGTCAGAGAGGCATCAAGGAGCTCCAGTAAAATTGGTGTCAATGGGAATCAGGAGAAATATTCTTGGCTAGCTGAAATAATACCTAGCACAATCCAGAAATGTGGTGGAAGTTTTCCATTTACCTGATGACTCAAGCTTCAGTAACATTTGTGATGATTACATGGTTTTAAGAAGAGTATTTTAATCTTTTTTTTGAAAAGAGGTTTTGAGACAGAGGTGTCAAGTAGTCGCTTCCAAGCCAATAAAGTCAACAGCTTGAAGCTCCCTGGGTTCTCTTTAATATTGCGAGAACAACAGAAGCAGCTTGAATAGGTGGAGTCAGGCTGCCACAGAACTAGGGTTTTCGTCTAGCTTTCAATTGTTGGGGTTTTGAAGTTGGCTGTGGAAGATTTTTTATCTCTCTCTGCCATAGCAAAAAGTTGGAGCACTCTCTCTCCCTGCGTCAGAATTTTCTCTTGGCATTCTTTTCTTCTGGACTGGAGAAACATCACATGCGAGACAATCTATTTTACTGAATTTGCCTTTGCCAAGTGTGTACTTATGGCATGTTACTATATTGGAACAAGTGCTGTTTAGAAGTTAAATAATCTATTTTTGTGTTACATTTTCCAATAGAGTTAAAGTTACACCAATTCTTCATTCTTTTATTTGTATTTTAACTAGTTATAAGAATAAAGTGTGTCTTGCTTAAAAATGAGTAATGTGACCAACTGACTTACATCTGGAACACAGCACCTTACGCTTGCCTTGAAATAAGACAAGAGTTAGGATTTAGGCTATCCCGTTGATATATTTGAAGGGGGTCTGGTCTACGACACACGAAGTTAAACACCATCCAGGACAAATCAGCAAACTTGGCCGGCACTCCTTCCACCACCTTCATTCAACATTTGCCCTTTCTCCATCTTCGCATAATGGCATCAGTGTGCATCACCATCTACTAGATGCACTACAGAAACTCACCAAGAGTCCTTCAACAGCTAACACCCTCTACCACATGGAAGGACAAGGACAGCAGATATATGTATCATCTCTTGAAAGTTATCCTCGAAACAACACCAATTTTGTTCTTCACTATTCCTTGGTCAAGCACCTGGAACAACTTTCCTCATAGTACTGTCAGTGTATTTATACCCCAACAGCTGCATTGGTTCAAGAAAACAGCTAATACCATTTCCTCATAGCAGTTACGAATAGACAATAGATGCTTGTGTAGCCAATGCCACCCAAGTCTCACATATTAAATGAAAATTAAACATATTCAGTGCAGAGTCAGCTGCTCATTCACTTTGAGTTCACACCTAGTTTGGGCTTTAGAAACAAACCATGATGCCCCAATTGGAGTGAACAGATTTTATCCCTCCACGGCCCACAGCTACTGAAATTTTCTTACTCAGAACATCAGTGGGGTGTTATCAGCAGTGGACCTTGTACTGTCAATCTCATCACACACTTGGGCAGCCAGTATGACCACTGGGTCCTCAAGACATCTCTGGTTAACAGGAATAAGATTAATAAAATCACCTTTATCTTCTGAATTTCAACTTACATAGCCCCAACCTGTTCAATCTCTCCTCATAAGACAGGAATGATGTGAGTGAACATTTTCTGGAGGTGCTTCTCATCCAATAATATCAGTTTTCAAATAAGGAGACCAAAACTGTTCACAGTACTCCAAGACGAGGTCTCACTGATAAACTGAAATATCACAGTTGTTACTTACAGGAAGGTTAAGGCAATCATCCAAAATTGAGAAGCATGGAAGTGCAGTCAGTCCTTTGTCAATTGACAATTTGTTGCCCACAGTCCGCAGTACTGTTCATACATATCAAAGCAGCTCAACTTCCATCAGCACATCAAAATCAACGTTAATACTTTAATTACTAATTGCATTTCCTTTAGATCATTATATGCATAGTGAGTGAAGCAGCATGCAATAGCTATTTTTATTTCACCTGCACAATAAGGTTGTAATGGATACTGTGAGTGCATCTACGTCCACAAATATTCCCTCTATAGCTCTCAACAGTAAGCCAAAAAATAAACTGTAAAATAAGGCATTATTTTTTGTTATTTCTTTTCTCCCATCCAGGTACAACTCAATCTGGAATTTTTAAACATGATCAGCCCTCCAGCATTTTGGCCAAGGTCTACATTTCACCAATTAAAAAGATCTGTTGAACAACTATTTAATCAATAGGGAGAATATTGTAACCGAGTTCAATAATACTAGCATGAGCAATAATTACAAATCACCCAAAGGGACTTTCAAGTATAAGCTTAGCAGGTTACTTGAAGGGCAGAACCATTGCAGAAAATATCCCTTAATTCCTTCCCAAACCATATACAGTATACAGTCCGAAAACAAGAACAAAGAACAATACAGCACAGAAATAGGCCCTTCAGCCCTCCAAGGCTGTGCCAACACATTTTGCCCTTCCATACTAAAACTACCTTCATTTACAAGATCCGTATTCCTCTCTTATCTTCCAATTCATGTATTCGTCCAAGTGTTTCTTGAATGATGCTATTGTGTCTGCTTCCACCACCTCCTCTAGCAGCACGTTCCAGGGACTCACCACCCTTTGTGAAAAACTTGCCTCTCATCTCTTTTAAACTTTGCCGACAAACCTGTGTTCCCTAGTAATTGATCCCTCCACCCTGGAAAAAAAGCCTCTAATGGCCGGTCTATCCACACCATTCACAATCTTAAAAATTTCTATTAGGTCACTCCTCAATCTCCTGCGTTCCAGTGAAAACAAACCCAGTCCATCCAACCCTTCTTCATAGCTAAAATCCCCCATACTAGGCAACATCCTGGTAAACCTTTTCCGTACCCTCTTCAAAGCATCCACATCCTTCTGGTAGTTTGGTGGCCAGAAACGTACACAGTATTCCAAGCACAGCGTAACTTGTCTATCCTTACACCCAATGCCCCTTTCAATGCAGGCAAGCACGCCATAGGCCTTTTTTACTACCTTATCTACTTGCGGTCCCACCAGTGATCTGTGAACCTGCACACCCACATCCCTGTGCAAATCAATACTGCTAAGGGTTCTGCCATTCACTGCATAATTTCCACTGGTAGCCGACCTTCAAAAATGCATCACCTGTCATTTGTTCAGATTAAACTCCATCTGCCATTTTTCTGCCCACACCTCCAACTGATCTATATCCTCTGACAATCCTCCTCACTATACACAATTCCATCAATCTTTGTATTGACTGCAAACACACTAATTAGACTGGCCACATTGTGCTCCAAATCATTTATGTAGACCATGAACAGCAGAGGTCCAATCACTGATCCCTGTGGAATATCACTAGTCACAACCCTCCATTCTGAAAAGCATCCTTCCACCGCTACCTTCCATTTCTTATGCCTAAGCCAGTTCTGGATCCATCTTGCCAGCTCACTCTGATACAATGTGATTTCACCTTTGGTACCAGTCTGCAATGACAGACCATGTCAAAGGCTTTACTGAAGATCACGTTGACAACATCAACCGCTTTTCCCTCAATCATCTTACTCAACTCCTCAACAAAACTTGATCAAGTTAGTGAGGTACAACCTCCCCCACACAAAACCATTCTGTCTGTTGCTAGTAAGTCCATCTGCTTCTAAATACATATAGATCTTGTCCCTCAGAATCTTTTCCAGTAATTTCTCCACGACCAAAATGAGACTCAGACCTGTAATTTCCTAGATTATCCCAGCTACTTTTCCTAAACAATGGGACAACATTGGCTATTCCCCAGTCTTTTGGGACCTCTCCTGTGGTCAAAGAGGATACAAAGAGGTCTGACAATGCTCCAGCAATTTGATCTCTCGCCTCCCTCAATATTCTGGGGTAGAACAGTAGCAACCTGGCTTAAAAATTCCACATTCCCTTCCCTGAGATCATCCTCCACCAAATCCTTCTCTTTGGCGAAAAATGAAAGTATTCATTAGGACCTCACCTACCTTTCCTTGCATCACACAGATTCCTTCTTTTGTCCTTGACTGGGCTAACTCTTTCCCCGGCTACACTCTTACTTTTTATATCTGTATAAAAAGCCTTGGGATTCTTCTTAATACTGTTTGCTAACAACTTTTCATGACCCCTTTCAACCCTCCTAATTCCTTGTTTAAAAGTTCTTTCCTACTTTCGTTATATACTTCAATGGCTTTGTCAGTTCCCATCCTCCCAGACCTGGCATACACTTTTTCTTTTTGACCAACATTATAACATCCCTGGTCATCCAAGGTTCATGAAACTTGCCATACTTATGCTGCATTCTCACAAGAACGTGCTGCACCTGAACTCTTATCAACTACCATCCGATGTGGATTTACCCTCAAACAGCTGCTTCCAATCAAAATTCTCCTGCTTCTGCCTAATATTATTGTAGTTCACCTTCCCCCAGCAACTGCTGTTATCCTTATTCATCAGTACCTTAAAACTCACGGTATTATGGTCACGACTCCCGAAACGTTTCCCCATTGAAACTTCACACCTGGCCAGGCTCGTTTCCCAAAACCAGGTCCAGTATAACCCCTTGATAACAAGCATGGGGCTGGATGAACACAGCAGGTCAAGCAGCATCATAGGAGCAGGAAAACTTGACGTTTCGGGCCTAAACCCTTCATC
>JAHRHZ010000054.1:432334-559738 GCA_024137785.1 Ginglymostoma cirratum
CTGCTTGACCTGCTGTGTTCATCCAGCCCCATGCTTGTTATCTCGGATTCTCCAGCATCTGCAGTACCTTTTATCTCCAGTATAACCCCTTCCCTAATTAGACTGTTTATGTACTGTATCAAGAAGCATTCCTGAATGGTCCTTACGAATTCTGCTCCATCCAAACCCCTAGCACAAAGTGAGTCCCAGTCAATATATGGGGGATGTTGGAATCACCCACCACAACAACCCTGCTGTTTTTACATCTTTCCAAAAACTGCAAAGACTGTGTAATTTCCCTTCTCCAGTCTAGGGGCACCACTGCCACCTTGACTAGGAAATCATAAATCTTAGTACAGCTCAAGAATTTGATTTTGAGCTTATAATTAATCTGAATCAGATACAGTGTCTTCATAAACAGTGATTGGGGAGCTCAAAATAGAACATTTAAAAAAGACAAAAAACAGAAAACTGGCAGATGTCGGTACAAACCTGCCAATTTAGAAAGTCTGCAAACAACACTACCAGGATATCACACTAGCGATTATAAGAGGAGTTCTTTCATAATTCTGGTAGTGGTATTAGGTCACAGGAATACTTTGTTTCAATCTCTAGCAGTGATGAATTTCTCAAATTACATGTAAAGAGAGCCACTGCAAATGACTAGAGTGATACGGTGCACTGACATTGTTAACTGAAAAATAGATGGGTTCTCAATGAGCAACACTGCATCTGAAACATTAGCCGGAGCCAATGTTTTGGTAATTTGGCAAGGCCAGCATTTGTTGATCATCCCTGTGTGTTCACATTTTATACACGAGTATAAAAAAAGTTGGTTGACAGGAAGGAGCAGGTGTTGCTGAGACTGTGGAAAGGTAGGAAGTGACGTACCACAGTTCAATGCCGGGTCCACCATGGTCTTAACACAGTTTTTAGATTCTAGTAGGGGACACAAATATGTTAACGCACAGAAGATTTAATAAACAATGAAGATTTCAAGATGCAAGTCTAAAAATTAAAATACTATATCAGCTAAAAGTTGTCAGATGAAATTTACTGAGTCTAGATACTGGGAGCAAATACGCAAAGATAGACATTTGGCGTTCAAATACATATTTTGAAAGTGCTAAGGTAGGTAAATACAAAAGAAAAGGCCAAATGTATTAGAGATTTTTATAAACAACATCACAGGCAACAGGGGGAAATAATTATTCCTAGTTTCAAAGAACCATTGGCTAGGGCCCTCTGTGGATCTGTGGTAGTATGCCTACCCCTAAACCAGGAGGCCAGGATTCAATGTCCCACCTGCCCCAGAGCTGTGTAATAATATCTCTGAACAGGTTGATTAGAAAAATAGATTACATAAAAGAAACATTGGCTAGAAAAAAGGTACAATACAAAGTATTTAAAGACTTGTATTAACTTAATTCCAAAACGCAGAGTTTGGCAACGTCCAGCGTGAAGCCACTGGAATATTGTATGTAAATTTTCAGGAAAACTTCAAACAGGGGAAAACTTAAGTGATAATGAGGGCACCCTCTCTCTCTCCTCATGGCATAAAGCCACCTCCTATAGACACATCTGTTTTAAATTTCAGGAATACATAAAGACAGGGATTAAAAAGGCAGTTTCAACCTTACTGGAATCAGCAAGCAGAACTCATACATCCAGCCTCAGCTGGAGTGTTAGTCACAATTGAAGAACTGTTTCCAGCTATTGAAGATAAAAGCGATCACTGAATCCAGATGCTGCAAACCAGTTAAAAAGGAAACAGGGCAGGTGGGGGAGACTCTCTCACCTGGAATGCTAAAATCCCATCATGATCGGAAGGCATCAGAAGTATAGAATCTCAATTAATGTGCAAAGCTGAAGATCATGAAGTCCGTGTGCATGTGTGCTCTGTTGGTGTTTCTTCTTCTGTGCTGTAACCAATAAGCTCAAATCTTCTTCCTAATTCAAGACTTCCTGGTTAAATTCGGAAAGATCCTCAATAAACCTTAGCTCTAAATAGTTGGACACTGAGAAGAATTGAAATGAATGGGGACAGTTGTGACACACCTTTTGAGTTGGTCCCTACAGAAGTGAATGAGCTTTCAAGACTTTTGTAATGTACAGGAGAATTCATGATGGGATTTGGGAAGGATTAGAGGAGGAAGTAAAATTAAGAAAGGTGGAACTGAGTTCACTGCATAAGTAATTATAAACTATACCATTATTAATGCTTGATGATATTTAATTCTAAAAACAATAACAGTTGTTTTGTTTAAAACTTAAATAGTGGTGTAGTTCTACCAGTTAGTTATGAGGTGTTCAAATTTACTTTGCAACATTGATGACCTCTAACAGGACTTTTCCTTCTTTTTAAAATTGTTAAACTTGATGCCACTTTTATTTTGACTCTCTCTGTTAATGCCACAGCAATGCACGAGATTAAAATCTATAAATCTCTTAGATGCTGGATCCAAACTTCGTTGAATCACAGTTTTGCTTCAAGTAATGCATGGGACATGGTGGGCAAAGGGCCTGTTCCACCTTCCAATGCACTGCCACTGCTGAAAGGCCTTACAAATCAGGATCGGTAGCAAGCTGCAAATTGAAACAAACAGTCAGATTAATACTTAACTTGCCCTACTCAATGCTGATATACCTGCATTACCTCTGCTATCTACTGCTTCCTACAAAAGGGTACATTTAGAGGCTTGAAACAAATTTGCATTTCAAATCATCAGTGGGCCAATAGCAGCATAAAGCACAGGCTGACGATGCAGGAGAATGAAATATTTCAGTCATTATTCACTTATAAAAATCAGATTTAAAAAACACACACACACAAAGAGGGATATTGAGAAATCTACGTCACATACAACAGAGTTCCTGCAGTTGAACAACACTCCCCTACAAGTGACTGTCTGCATTTAGCAGCATATGAAAATGACCTAGTTTCAGCTTAGAGGTTTTACAGCATACAAGCAAGATGTTTTCACTGTCCTATATGTACACTAACAATCATCTCTTTCTTCTGCTTGAGCCATAATTGACCGATTTATTGCTGTCTCATGTAGCGAGGTAGTGTAAAGTGTTGTTTTACTTGCAATACAGGTGGATCATACCATACAAAGCACATCACAGTAGCAGAACCGAATGCAGAGACAGAAAAGAGGAAGAGGAAGAGGAAGAGGAAGAGGAAGAGAGGAGAGAGGAGAGAGGAGAGAAAAAAGACAGAAGCGAGAGAGGGAGAGGGAGAGAGAAAAGCGAGAGAGGGAGAGGGAAAAGCGAGAGAGGGAGAAGGAAAAGAGAAAAAAAAGAGAGGCAGAGGCAGAGGGAGAAAGAAAAGAGAGACAGGGAAGTTGCAGGTTGTGTTACAGTACAATTCTTCAGCTGCTGATGGCCCATGCTATCTCATGGATGTCAAGTCTTGAGCTGCTAGATCTGATCAAAGTCAGTTCCATGCAGCACGATGGTAGGGCCACACAACACAATACAAAGTATTATCAATGTGAAGGTGGGACTTTGTTACCAGAAACAATGTAGTGGTCACTCTTACCAATACAGTCAAAGGCAGATGCATTTGCTGCAAGCAGATTGATGAGGATGAGATATCTCTGTTGGTTCATTCACTACCTGTGGCAGACCCAGTCCAGCAGCAATGTCCTTTAGGTCCAGACCAGCTTGATCAGTCATGCAGTTGCAAAGCCACTCTTGGTGATGAACGCTGGTGTCCACCATCCAGAATACATCTGGGCCGTTGTCATCTTCAGTGCTTCCTCCAAACGTTATTCAACATGGAGGATCACTGATTCATCAGCCAAGGTAGGGGCTACGTGGTAACCAGGTCTCCTTGCCCTTTGCACCAGGTATTTATGAGGCTTCGTGATATCCCGAATGAACTCTGAAGACTCCCAGGACAATTCCTTCCCAACTGCATACTACTGTGCCAACACCTCTGCTGGGTCTGTCCTGTTAGTGGGAGAGGGCAGAGACAGTGGCGTCCGAGACAGTGGCTGTAAAGTACTGTGCTCAGAGGTGCACATATTTTTTCTGGTGGGTTAAATGAGCCCATTAAACAATTTCAATAGGGAAGTTTTAATTAAAACACCGAATGGTTACACAGAAGACAGCAAAGTCGCTGGGTCAAGATCCTGGAATTCCCTCCCTGATGGCACAGTGGGTCAACCCACAACAGGTGGACCGCAGCAGTTCAAGGCGGCAGTTCACCACCACCTTCTCAAGGGCAACTAGGGACAGGCAATAAATGTTGGCTAGCAACGCCCACATCCCACAAATGAATATATAAATAAAAAAGGCTCACTATGCCCACATCAGATTGTTGCAAGATTAACTCACTTTGCCCATCCTTTCCCCTCAGATCTGCAAATTGTTTCTTCAGGATCTTATCAAATTTCCTTCCAGTTGTTGCCATTTCTGAAGGGTCCTGACCCAAAACGTCAGCTTTCCTGCTCCTTTGATGCTGCCTGGCCTGCTGTGTTCCTCCAGCTCCACACTGTTATCTCCGACTCCAGCATCGGTAGTTCTTACTATCTCTAAATTTACAACTTCCTTGTTTTTATATTTTGTCCCTCTTTATAAATCCAGGATCTCGTATATTTTATCCCCTTTCTCAATCTGCTTGCCACATTCAATAATTTACCTACATATAACCTCAGGTCTCTCTTCAGAATTGTACTCTATTTGATAATGCCTTTATTTATTTTTCTTATCAAATTGACCTTTTCATAGAATCATGGAATCCCTACAGTGAGGACAAAGGCCCAGTAAGTCCACATGGACACACACTTTCCTCCACCTCCACCTCCACCTCCACCTCCCCCCCTACTTTATCCCAGTAATCCTGCATTTTCCATGGCTATTCCACCTAATTAACACATCCCTGAACACTGTGGGCAATTTACAACGGCCAATCCACCGAACCTGCACATCTTTGGACTGTGGGAAGAAATTGGAGCACCCGGAGGAAACCAACGGGGAGAATGACCGTCTAGAGGCTTGTTCACCATCTACAAGGCACAAGTCAGGAGCACAAGGGAATACTCCTCACTTGCCTGGGTGAGGAGTGCAACTCCGACAACATTCAAGCAGTTTGATACCATCCAAGACAAAGCAGCCCTCATATTTGGCACTGCATCTACAAATGTTCACTCCCTACACCACTAGCACTTAATAGCCACAGTGTGTGCCATCCACAAGTCGCCTTACAGAAGTTCACCAAAGCTCTTTAGTCAGCACCTTCCAAAACACAACCATTGCCGTATAACAAGGATGAGGTTAACAGATACATTGCAACACTGCCAGCTGCAAGTTTCCCTCCAAGCCACTCACCATCTCAACTCAGAAATATCATTGCTCCTTGAGTGTCACTAGATTAAAATCCTGGGAATCCATCTTTAACAGTATTATGGGTCTACCTACATCAAATGGACCGCTACCATTCAAACATGCAGCACACCACCATCTTCAAGGGCAACTAGGGATCAGCAATCTACGCTGGCCCAGCCAATGACATCCACATTCCATGAATGATTTTTTTTTTTTTTTTTTTTTTTTTTAAGAACATCAGCCCTTGCCCTTTTATGTCTGCCTTCCCTACCAACGATCCCAAACATGCCTCCCAAGCAGATTCGCAAATTACATGCATTTCTTTCAAGTTAGTATACCACATTCTGTCCATATGGTCTTCAATGTGCAGAATAGGTACTAAGTACAGATTAGATCACTGCTTTGTAGACCGTTCCCACTCAAGTGTGACCCAAAGTTTTCAGTCCATCTAATTTCAATTATTTCTGGTTTCCACTTTGTCCTTTGCCCCTTCGGTATTCAATGAAGTTCAACGCAAGCTCCAAAAAGGACACCTTGTCATTCAAGGCCCAAGGTTAACTCTGGAGAAAACTCACAATGGAAACATTTACAGACAGCAACCAGCATGCATGTAGCAGCAATGATGACCTACTTTCATAAAAATAGGGCAGGCTGCCATTGTGGCAGAGGACATAAGTAATAAGATAGTGTCATCTCTCACTTCAAACTGATTTGTATTTTCATACTTGCAAATCACAAAGGGAACAATTAAAAATTTAAGAAATAAAACTTCCATCAGAGTGGATATAGTCATCTTGCAGTTGGGAGAGAAAATAAAGTTCAGCCTTGCATCTGTCACTGTAAAATTTTAACCTGTATTAATAACCTTTTATGATGGCTTATATTTTGCTTCAACATAACTTAGACAGATAATCAAGTGGCACTTGTAACTCACTTTAGGGGAATAAATTTGGTGACCACAGAACCATGGAAGTTTTCAGCACAAAACTACTATTTGACCTGCACACCCAGATCCCTCTACATATCGATACTCCTGAGAGATGTGGGAAGTCAGGGACAGCTGATCTAGATCATTCTGGATACTATGGGGAATGTGCAAGGCTGAGATCTTTGTGGATAGCATCAGTGGAGGTGATCACAACACAAGTAAAGAACAAACAGGGAGAAAGGGAATTGGTGACCAGTAGACAGAGTAAAAATAGGAGTCCACTGGGACCATCTAACAGATTTTCTATTTTGATCACTGCTGGGGAGATGCCACAAGAATCATGTGAATCATTTTAGCTATGCTCTGGAAGTGAGATAGGGAAGCAATAATGATATGAAATCATATCATAAGGGGATGAGATGTTTCTGTGATCACAAGTGAGGTTAGAATGATGTTACCGCTCTGCTGCCAGAGTCAAGAATATCACCAAGTTTCTGCAGGAAATTCTGAAAAATGAGGGTGAAGCCTAAACTTGTAGTCCACATTTGTACTAAAGGTGTTGGTATGTAGAAAAATGCAGTCCAACAGCAAAATATAGGGAGTTAAGAAATGTATTATAAAGCAGGATGTCAAAAAGATAGGAATAAGAATTATTCCTGTGTTATATGCTAGATAGATCAGAAGTAGAAGAGGCCAGTTGAATCCAAGGTTGAAAAGATGGTATTGGAGTGGTACAGATTCCAGATGCACTGGGACTGATTCTAGGGAAGATGGAACCTGTAACCTGTACAAGCTGGGCAGCTTACACAGTTCTGAAGAGTCATACCAGACTTGAAATGTTAACTCCATTTCTCTCTCCACAGGTGTTGCCACACCTGCGGAGTTCCTCCACCATTATCTGTGTTTGTTAATGTTCTGGTGACAGGTTTGAATCCTACCACTTCAAATGCAGAAATCTGAATTTATAAAAATGCAGGATCTAAAAACTGATGTAAGGCATTTATGTTGATTGTCATTTTTAAAAAATCTGGTTTACTGACACCCCCTTTAGGGAAGGAAATCTGGTGTCCTTACCTGGTCTGACTTACATGCAACTCCAGACCTACAACAATGTAGTTCGGTCTAACTGCCCTCTTGGCAATTAAGTACAGACAACTGCCCATGAACAACATTTTTTAAAAAACATTCTAAAGAAATCACAGAACCAGAGTTAACGTTTGAGTCCTCTCTCCACAGGTGTTGCCATACCTGCTCGGTTTCTCTGGCACTTTGTTTTTATTTTAGATTTCCAACATCTGTAGTACCTAGCATGACTTTAATCCATACTAAGTGGGCAAACAATGTGGCAACGGATGAATTCCTAGTGACCACAAGGTTTGTTTTGGACCAGTATGTTCAGGAACTAACAAAAGAACAGGCTATCCCAGGATTGACACTGTGCAATAAGAAATTATCATTCATAATCTTGTTATGCTGGGTCCTTAAAAGAAAAACTGACTATGATGGAATTCTTCATGGGACCAGCAGTGGTGGTTCACTCCAAAACCAGGGCCCTAAATCTAAATAAGAGGAAACCACAGTAGTATGAAGTATAAGCTGACTCCAATAAATTGAGCAATTATGTTCAAAAGGCATGATAGTGGATGTACAACAGCTAATATTTAAAGAAACTAATCCATGAATTGTAACAGTTGTACATTCCTTTCTGGTGCCAAAATGCAACAGTAAAAGTGGCACAACCATGAATATCAAAAGAAATATGGCCAGTATTGGATTTGAAGGGGGAGTAATCAAGTTGCCAAAAAGAAAAGCAGCAAGCCTGAGGATTGTGCAGAGGTTGGAATTCAAAAGGAGGCCCAGAAGATGAAGAGGAGAAAAATCGAGCACGAGTGTATACTTGCAAGGAATACAAAAGTCAACTGTAGAAGCTTCTGTAAACACTTAAAGAAAAAGGATTAGTACAGTTCAGTGAAAGCCTTCCGATTGTAGGAAGCAGGAGAATTTAAAGGAGAAAAAGAAAACGGCAGAGCAATTAATCAATTACTGAAAACAATAAATGCTGGAGATCACAGCAGGTCAGACAGCATCCATGGAAACAGAGAAAGCTAACATTGAGTCTAGATGACTCTTCGTCACAGCAGAGTAATTAATCTTTATTAAAATTTAGCTCCGACACACAACTTCTCAGAAATACAAAGGAAACAACTGCCTGTTGGGAAGGAGGGCTGAAGTAAATTCGTATCAGTAAAGAACAAAGTGATAGAGAAATTAATGGGACCAAAAGTGAAGAACTGCCCAGGACCTGATAACCTGCATCTCAGGGTATTAAAAGGAGGTGGCCTTGCTAATAGGGGATGCGTCGGTTGTCAACTTCCGAAAATTCTACTGATTCTGGATTAAGCCTGACAGATCAGAGGGTGACAAATGTAATGCAACTGTTTAAAATGGGAGGGAGGAAACAGGTAATTACAGAACCAATTAGCCCAACATAATAGTAGTAAAACGCTTGAATCTATTCTAAGGATGCAGTAACAGGGCATGTAGAAACCATCAATGGAATTAGATGGTCAACATGTATTTACGAAGAAAAATCATGTTTGACAAACCTACCAGGTTTTTTTGAAGATGCAACTAGTACAATAGGCAAGGCAGAACAAATGGATGTGGTGTATTGTGAACTTTAGAAAACTTTTGATAAATTCCCTCATAAGAAGTTAGTGTTTAATTTAAAGCACGTGGCATTGTGGACTATATACTGGCATTGATCGAGAACTGGTTAGCAGACAGGAAATGGAGAGCAGTAAATGGGTCTCTTTCAGACTTAAAGATGGTGACTGATGTGGTACTGGGGCTTAGGCCCCAACTATTCACAATACATATCAACTATTTTGATGAAGGAATAACTACTAAATGGCAAATTGGTCTTCATTACATGAGGGTGTGTGTACAGGGGTAAGAACATTTTAAGGCTGTGCAGGCCAGGGTGAGGCCACACCTGGAACAGTAGGACACATTTTGGTCCTATATAAAGGATACAAAAAGGGTATTCTTGCCATACAGGAGGTGCAAAGGTCTATCAGACTGAACCTGAAAATTTAGAAGAACGAGGTGGTGATTTTATTAAAATCTGTAAAGCTCTGGCAGGGCTAGACAGACTGGATGCAGGATCATTTTAGTCTTGAGGTTCTAGAACAAGGGGCAAAGCCATTCCTAGAGGGGTGCAGGACCAAATAAAAATCATGCAGTCTAGGACCCACTCACCCCGCTGCCCAAGGGCAAATTAGTGATGTTCCACCAAGGTCCATAATTCCACAAAACTTCTGCGCAGTAATAACACCTTGTCGCCTTCAAACTAAACTAGAATCAAAAAGGTCACAGTGCCACTCGCTTGTTGGAAGTCATCCCTAGCTTTCAACTCTCGCAGGACCTATGGAGACTCCAAATACATGGTCACCCCAATCCACCCTACCCTAGGAATGATTCAGACAAGGTTCACACATTCTCAGGACATAGGTAGGCCGTTTAGGATCGAGGTAAGTAGAAAATTCATTACTCAGATGGTGAAAACGTAGAATTCTCCATCAATGTTATCTGTATTAAGTCACTGCAATTACTAAAGTAACGGATGAGATTTAGACAAATGTTATCAACAAGCATAGGCACAGAACAAGAATATGAAATTGAGATACAGGATCAGCTGTTATCATATTGAATGAACTGGACTCTATGGACTGAATGGCCTACTCCTTTCTTGATTCCTAGATTTCTGTTTCCTTCAAGAGCACTGGTGTGGCAGAAGTGTTTTTTTAAATATAGCAATTTGACAGTTTACCCAATTATCTCTTTCAGCATCATTTATTGAACTCAGTTCCACAATTGCCACAGATTTGAATACTCAATAGATAGATTGCAAGTTCAATACCATTACAACCATTCTACTGGAACCGAAAAGACAGGATTGGACACTCAGGAATCAGCTTTAACAGTGAATTCTTACAGGAAAGAACAGTGTGTGTGTGTGTGCGCGTGTCTGTGGTATGAGAGTGAAAAATATACAAGATTGCACACATTATGGAAGCAACAGGTTTGATACACTACTTGGTCTTTTCTCATTCTTTTCTTCATAAGTTTGTATAGTAATTTATTAGCTGTTTAAACTTTTAAGTGATCCTAAACTCATACGGTTTACATAAAATGTCAGTGTATTAATGCAACTGGTATTATTAAAGATGTATTATGGATTACTGAACTTTGAAGAAGTGCTAGAGAATTTTCAACAGGATAATAGGATACCCATGCCAACAGGTGCATACTGATGTTTAAGGTAGATACAAGCTGCCTCTCATCCTACCAGTATATCCTTCTATTTCCTACTTCTCATGTACTAATTTACCTTCCATTAAAATAAACTTTTATCCACAATAAACATTCCCAATGGTAGCCAATTCTATGTTCTTCCCAAACTTCAGGAAGGAGTTTCTCCAGAGTTTCCTGTTGAGGTTATTGATCTTTCCCACAATTTTTCAGAATAATCATAAATATACCAGTCCCTTCATAAAGTTAAAGGTGTGTAATAGGTTAGCTATCAGCCTTGCCTTATACGTGCTCTTTCAGAGGGCTGGTGCAAAGAAAATGGGCCGAACGACCTTCTTCTACATTGTAACAATTCTGCGGTTCTTATTTCATATTTGCAAGTCTTCTATAAAACTTTCTACAATGCCACTATATTCCTCTATAACTTCAGACCATAAATGTACATAGTTGGCCAATACCTGATCAGACTAACAATCAACGCAAGTTGAGTGTAAGATTTCTGCTTTTCAACTATGTTCTTTTACAAATTAACCAGAATGCTTAACTCCTTTTTTAATATAGCCTAATTAAACAATGTCACAGTAGCTTATCAAGCAAAATAAAAAGACTAGTATTCATAGCTCTTTCATGACATTAGATGTCACAAAGTGCTTTACAGCTAGAGAAGTACACTTGAAGTGTTGTACTGATTTTAATGTCGAAAAGATCAACCAATGTAGAAAATAACTGGATTAGACCATTCAGTCCCTCGAGCCTACTCCGTCAAGCGGTTAGATCATGGCTGATCTTCTACCTCAACATCCTTTTCTCACATGGTGCCTATTTCCCTTAAATGCCTTTAAGGATTAGAAATCTCATACATGGAATGCTGGAGAAACTCAGCGGGTCTAGCTGCATCTGTGGAGAGAAACAGTTAACATCTTGAACAAAAACAGAGTTGCTGAAAAAGCTCAGCAGGTCTGGCAGCATCTGCAAAGAAAAAAAATCAGAGTTAACATTTCAGGTCAGGTGACCCTTCCTCAGAATTGATGGTAGCTAGGAAAATGTCAGTTTATATGCCAAAGACACGGTTGGGGGAGTAGGAGCTTAGGAGCAAATGATAGGTCGGGTTAGAGCCCAAAGAGAAAGAAGAACGGACAGACAAAGGAGTTCACAACAATCTGGCTAAAAAGGTGAATAGCTGTTAATGGAGTCTGTTAGTGGCTGACAATAGGTAGTGTGTAATTGCTATTGATATGTCATATGTGATAATGCGGCCTGGTGTGTGGTATGGGGCTAGGGCATGGGAGAGTTCAGGCCCTAATATTATTGAACTCCATTGAATCTGGAGGGCTGCAGAGTCCCCAAGTGGAAAATGAGGTGTTGTTCTTCCAGCTTGCACAGAGTTTTGCTGGCACACTACAGCAGGCCTGAGGCAGATGTTAGCCAGGGAACAGGGTGGTGTGTTAAAGTGGCAGGTAATTGGAAGCTCAGGGTCTTTTTTGCAGGCAGAACTTAGAGGTTCTGCAAAGCAGTTACCCAGTCTACACTTCGTTTCCCCAATGTAGAGGAGACCATATTGTGAGCAGCGAATGCAGTAGATTCGATTGTGGGAAGTGCAGGTAAAGTGCTGCTTCACCTGGAAGGTGTGTTTGGGCCCTTGGATACTGGGGAGGGAGGAGATAAATGTGCAGGTATTACACCTTCGGCAATTCTGGTCCAGAACTGGAAAGGTTCATTGATTTCACTTCCAATTTCCACCCTACCCTCACTTTCATTTTGTGTCTCTGACTCCTCCCTCTCCTCGACATCTGTTTCGATTTCTGGGTATAGACTGGCCACAAACATCCACTATAAACCCACTGACTCCCACAGCTACCCGGACTACAGATCCACAAACCCTGCTTCTTCTAAAGACTGCGTCCCATTCTCTCAGTTCCTCCATCTCCATCATGCATGTTCAAATGAGGCCAACTCTGACAAGAGAGCCTCTGAAATGTCTACCTTCTTCCTCAACAGAGAATTTCCTAGGACCGTCGTCAAAGAACAAAGAAAATTACAGCACAGGAACAAGGCCCTCCAGCCCTCCAAGCCTGTGTCGATCCAGATCCTCTATCTAAACCTGTCATCTATTTTCCAAGGATCTGTATCCCTCTGCTCCCTGCCCATTCATGTATCTGTCTAGATACATCTTAAATGACACTATCGTGCCCGCCTCTACCACCTCCGCTGGCAACGCGTTCCACCTACCACCCTCTGCGTAAAGATCTTTCCATGCACATCTCCCTTAAACGTTCCCCCCCTCACTTTGAAATCGTGACCCGTAGTAATTGAGTCCCCCACTCAGGAAAAAAGCTCCTGGTATCCACCATCTATACCTCTCATGATTTTGTAGACCTCAATCAGGTCCCCCCTCAACCTCTGTCTTTCTAATGTAAATAATCCTAATTTACTCAACCTCTCGTCATAACTAGCGCCCAGCATACCAGGCAACATCCTGGTGAACCTCCTCTGCACCCTCTCCAAAGCATCCACATCCTTTTGGTAATGTGGCGATCAGAACTGTACGCAGTATTCCAAATGTGGTCGAACCAAAGTCCTATACAACTGTAACATGACCTGCCAACTCTTGTACTCAATACCCCATCCAATAAATTAAAGCATGCCGTATGCCTTCTTGACCACTCTATTGACCTGCGTTGCCACCTTCAGGGTACAATGGACCTGAACATCCAGATCTCTCTGTGCATCAATTTTCTCCAGGGCTTTTCCATTTACTCTACAGTTTGCTCTTGAATTGGATCTTCCAAAATGCCTCACCTCGCACGTGCCTGGATTGAACTCCATCTGCCATTTCTCCACACGACTCTCCAATCTATCTATATTCTGCTGCATTCTCCGACAGTCCCCTTCACTATCTGCTACTCCACCAATCTTAGTGTCATCTGCAAACTTGCTAATCAGGCCATCTACACCTTCCTCCAGATCATTTATGTATATCACAAACAACAGTGGTCCCAACACGGATCCCTGTGGAACACCACTGGTCACAGTTCTCCATTTTGAGAAACTCCCTTCCACTACAACTCTGTCTCCTGTTGCTCAGCCAGTCCTCTATCCATCTAGCTAGTAAACCCTGGACCCCATGTGACTTCACTTTCTCCATCAGTCTACCATGGGGAATCTTATCAAACGCTTTACTGAAGTCCATGTATATGACATCTACAGCCCTTTCCTCATCTATCAACTTTGTCACTTCCTCAAAGAATTCTATCAAGTTGGTAAGACATGACCTGCCCCGCACAAAACCATGCTGCCTATCACTGATAAGCCCATTTTCTTCCAAACGTAAATAGATCCTATCCCTCAGTATCTTCTCCAGAAGCTTCCCCACCACTGACGTCAGGCTCACTTGTCTATAATTACCTGGATTATCCTTGCTACCCTTCTTAAACAAGGGGACACCATTAGCAATTCTCCAGTCCTCCGGGACCTCACCCGTGCTCAAGGATGCTGCAAAGATATCTGTTAAGGCCCCAGCTGTTTCCTCTCGTTTCCCTCAACATGGGATAGATACCATCCGGACCAGGGGACTTGTCCACACTAATGCCTTTTAGAATACCCAACACTTCCCCCTCCTTATGCCGACTTGACCTAGAGTAATCAAACATCTATCCCTAACCTCAACATCCGTCACGTCCCTCTCCTCGGTGAATACCGATGCAAAGTACTCATTAAGAATTTCACTCACTTTCTCTGACTCCTCGCATAACTTCCCTCCTTTGTCCTTGATGGGCCAACCCTTTCTCCAGTTACCCTCTTGCTCTTTATGTACGAATAAAAGGCTTTGGGATTTTCCTTAACCCTGTTTGCTAAAGATATTTCATGATCCTTTTTAGCCCTCTTAAGTCCTCATTTCAGATTGGTCCTACTTTCCTGATATTCTTCCAAAGCTTCGTCTGTTTTCAGTTGCCTAGACCTTATGTATGCTTCCTTTTTCTTTGTTGCTAGTCTCACAATTTCACCTGTCATCCATGGCTGCCTAATCTTGCCCTTTCTATCCCTCATTTTCACAGGGATGTGTCTGTCCTGCACTCTAATCAACCTCTCTTTAAAAGCCTCCCACATATCAAATGTGGATTTACCCTCAAACAGCTGATCCCAAACTACATTCCCCTGCTCCTGCCAAATTTTGCTTTAGTTGGCTTTTCCCCAGTTCAGCACTCTTCCTTTAGGGCCACTTTAGTATTTGTCTATCAGTATTGTAAAACTTACAGAATTGTGATCACTATTCCCAAAGTAATCCCCTACTGAAACTTCAACCACCTGGCCGGGCTCATTCCCCAACACCAGGTCCAGTATGGCCCCTTCCCGAGTTGGACTACTTACACACTGCTCTATAAAACCCTCCTAGATGCTCCTTACAAATTCTGCTCCATCTGAACCCCTAGCACTAAGTGAATCCCAGTCAACGTTCGAAAAATTAAAATCTCCCATCACACCACCCTGTTGCTCCTACATCTTTCCATAATCTGTCTACATACTTGTACCTCAGTCTCACGCTCACTGTTGGAGGCCTCACTGCTCGGGTCTTCCACAGTGTCCTTCTTCAGCACAGCTGTGACATCCTCTTTGACAACTAATGCAACTCCTCCACCCCTTTTACCTCCCTCTCTATCCCACCTGAAGCATCTATATCCTGGGATATTTCGTTGCCAATCTTGCCCTTCCCTCAACCAAGTATTAGCAATAACATCATACTCCCAGGTACTAATCCAAGCCCTAAGTTCATCTGCCTTACCTACTACACTTCTTGCATTAAAACAAATGCACCTCAGACCACCTGTCCCTTTGCGTTCATCATCTGCTCTCTGCCTACTCTTCCCCTTAGTTACACTGACCTCATTATCTAGTTCCTTACAGCTTTAGTCATTACCTCCTTACTGTCCACTTACCACCTTATTTGGTTCCCATCCCCCTGCCACATTAGTTTAAACCCTACCCAACAGCATTAGCAAAAGCAGCCCCTAGGACATTGGTTCTAGTCCTGCCAAGGTGTAGGCCGTCCGATTTGTAATAGTCCCACCTCCCCCAGAACCTGTCCCAATGTCCCAAAAATCTGAGCCCCTCCCTCTTGCACCATCTCTCAAGCCACTCGTTTATCCTGCCTATTTTTTCATTTCTACTCTGACTAGCACGTGGCACTGGTAGCAATCCTGAGATTGCAACCTCTGAGGTCCTACTTTTTAACTTGGCTTCTAACTCCCAAAATCCTGCTTGTTGGACCTCATCCCGTTTACTACCTATATCATTGGTGCCTATATGCACTACAACAGCTGGCTGTTCACCTACCCGCTTCAGAATGTCCTGCAGTCGATCGGAGACATCCCTGACCCGTGCACCCGAGAGGCAACATACTATTCGGGAGTCTCATTTTCGACCACAGAACCGCCTATCTACTCCCCTTGCAATCGAATCCCCTATGACTATAGCCCTTCCTTTCTTTTCCCCCGCCCTTCTGTTCAGCAAAGCCAGCCACAGTGCCATGAACCTGGCTACTGCTGCCTTCCCTGGTGACCCATCTCCCCCAACAATATCCAAAACGGTATAATCGTTTTGGAGGGAGATGACTGCAGGGGACACCTGCACTGCCTTCCTGGTTTTTTTGCCATCTTTTGGTCACCTTTCTCCCTCATCAATCCTAATCTGCGGTGTGACCAGTTTGCTGAACATGCTATCCATGACTTCCTCAGCATCGTGGATGCTCCAACGTGAGTTCATTCGCAGCTCCAGAGCCGTAATGCGGTCTAACAAGAGCTGCAGCTGGACACACTTCTTTCACGTGTAGGAGTCAGGGACATCAGCCGCGTCCCTGAGCTCCCACATTGAGTTAGAGGAGCATAACGCGGGTCTGGGATCTCCTGCCATTTTTACTCTTAAGCTTAACTACACGTGTAGTGTCTCAAGTTTAGCCACTGCCCAAATATATCAGTTCACTCACGTTCCGAGAGCGCAATTCGACCGCTCATACTCAGTTCCGCTGCCGAAATGAAGAACTTACCTCCTGGCAGGCCCCTAGTCCTCGCTCTCACTGTTGCAAAAAAATGGAGGCCGCCGACTGCACTGATTGTCAGCACGGCCCTCAACCGGGTCCGACCCATCTCCCGCACTACTGCCCTCACACCCTCTCTTCCCTCTTGCAACAGCAATAGGTCACCATCCCACCAGCTTCTACATCCAGAAAATCAGCTGCCACTTCCGCCACCTCCAGACACATATTCCCCTCCCCTCCTTTGTCTGTCTTCCACAGGGACAGTTTCCTTCGGGACACCCTAATCCACTCTTTCTTCAATCCCAACATTCCCCCCCTCCAGAGCCCCACAGCACCTTCCCCTGCAACCACCGTATGTGTCACACCTGCCCATTTACCTCCTCCCTCCTCTCTATCCAAGGGTCCAAACATACTTTCCAGGTGAAGCAGCACTTCACACAATCTAGTCTACTGCATTCGCTGCTTACAATGTGGTCTCCTCCACACTGGGATAAACAAAGCATAGACTGGGTGACCGCTTCACAGAAAATCTACATCCTGCCCAGCAAAAAAAGGCCAAGATTCCAGCTGCCTGTCACTTGAACACACCACCTCATTCCTTGGCTAATATCTCTGTCTCAGGCTTGCTACAGTGCACTGGGGAAGCTCAGCACAAGCTAGAGGAACAATACCTCATTTTCCGCTTGGGGACCTGGCAGTCCTCAGGACGCAATATCGAGTTTAAAATTTTTTAAGGCCTGAACTTTCCCATTCTCTACCCCATACCCCACACATCAGGTCTCATTATCACATAGCCCAGGGGGGGGTGCTGCGGTGATGGTGGTGGGAATGTTGGTTCAGTTGTTACCTTTGCTGCCTCAGCACCAGCGACCTGGGTTCGATTCCACCCTCGGGCAACTGTCTGTGTGAAGTCTGCACATTCTCCCAGTGTATGTGTGGGCTTCCTCTGAGTGCTCCAGTTTCCACCCATAGTCCAAAGATGTGCAGGCTAGATGGATTGGCCATGCTAAATTGCCCATAGTGTCCGGGGATGTGTAGATTAGGTGGGTTACAGGGGGGTGGGTCTGGGTGGGAAGCTGTGAGGGTCGGTGTGGACTTGTTGGGCCAAAGGGCCTGTTTCCATACTGCAGGGATTCTACAATTCAGCCTGCCATTATACACCACCTATTGAGGTTGGTTGGCTCGCCGAGCTGGTTTCTTGTTTTGCAGACATTTTGTTACCATGCTGGGTAACATCCTCAGTGCAGCCTCTGATGACGCATCGGTATGTTTTCCCGCCTGGTTTTTAAACTCTGGGGTCTGTTGAGCTGGATTGCCTTACTTCCGGTTTTCCTTCGCAGTGGAATGTATATGGGGTCAAGTTCAATGTGTTTATTAATAACCTCATATACATGGCCCATGGACAGGACCAATGTCATCTACAAGATCCCCTGCACAGACTGTGAGAAACTACATCAGACAAACAGGGACGAAACTAACAACAAGGGTACATGAACACCAACTGGCTACCAATACTCACCCAACCAATACTCACTCACCTCAATCCACATGGACAAGGAGAACCACCATTTCGACTGGGGCAACACCAAAATCCTGGGACAAGCTAGGCAGAGACAGGCACAAGAATTCCTAGAAGCCTAGCACTCCACGAAGCATGCTATTAATAAACGCATTGAACTTGACCCCATATACATTCCACTAAGAAGGAAAACCGGAAGTGAAGCGATCCAGCTCAACGGACTCCAGAGTTTAAAAACCAGGTGGGAAAACACACTGACGCGTCATCAGAGGCTGTACTGAGGATGTTACCCAGCATGGTAACAAAACGTCTGTGAAACAAGAAACCAGCTCGGCGAGCCAACCAACCTCAACACCCAGAACCTGAGCTACGAATCTACTCCAAAACCTTAGACACCACCTATTGTTAGTCACTAACAGTCTCCATTAAGAGATATTCACCCTCCTAGCCAGATCATTATCAACTCCTTTGTCTGTCCAACTGTTCTCTCTCTTTGGGCTCTATCCCGACATCCTCACCTATCGTTCACTCCTTATGCCCTCTCCACAAACATTCTACTGCATATAAACTGATACTTTCCTCGCTACCGTCAGTTCTGAGGAAGGGTCACCGGACCCAAAACATTAACTCAGATTTACACTCAGATGCTGCCAGACAGCCTGAGCTTTACCAGCAATTTCTGTTTTTGTTCTCTGTTTACAGCATCCACAGTTCTTTTGGTTTTCAAGTTACCATTTTGAGTTTGGCATGACTCTTCAAAACAGAAATACATCAATATTTGATTTAAATATATTCAATGACTGGGTCTTCACAGCCCTCTGGGGTAGAAGTTTCCAAACCTTCAGCACCCTCTGAATTTGCACTCAGCAAGCTCCCAATAAAAGTAATGTGATAATAATTAGATACCAGTTTTAGTAATTGCTGGTTGATTTTTAGCACAAGATTCTCAATAAGGGATCATACACATTGAAATATTATGGTATAACAGATTTTTGAAACATTAAATATACTTAAATGGTAGTACTTCCAACCCAAATGATGGTTGGTTGGAAATTGAAAAAAAAAATGTGGTTCAGATTCCAAGTTCAGAATCTTAAGCCTTATGCATCCAAATATTGAATTAGTAAACTAACTTTCAATACATTTCTGTCACTCCCTCTCATTCCCACCTACCTTACAATTCACATAATCCTGCATTATGTAACTATATAAACTGGTCAAATACAATTGCATAGCAAAAACTTCATTAACTTGCACTTTACCAAAAATTTAGTTTCCGTTAATTAGCTCCTTTTCTATTAACTCCATTTCTTCTTATCTTATCAATAGTTTGTTTTATTCAATATAATTGGTATTTCACCAAGCAAGACTTTTTATTATATATTTGTTTCTGTAACATTCGTACCAATTAAAAATAGGACAAACATTAGGACAAATATTAGGCCCAATGCTTACTGGACTTTCCATCCTGTTATCTAATCATTTAAGTTCTTTGAAAGATGAGTATTCAGTTAGATCTTTCCTTACTTCATTCTGAAACTAACTACAACTCTAGAGTTAGCCCTGGTCTAAGCTCAGAGGCACTTAAATTTGACCTATACTTCCTGATTAGCAGGCAATGATTATATGCAAACATTACTATTATAGTGGCATATACAGTCACTGGAATGAAACAAACGTTTTTCTGCAGTTCTGTTGGAACCCGAGAGAGCTGGAGACTTCCAACAGCATGCAACACTCTGGAGAAAACTCCCACATATCTGTGAATGTCAAAATAAGGACAAAGCAGCTTATTTGCGGTTGTTATATAGACAGGCACACATTTAGAATTCATCCAAACTACAAAGTCTGTAAATCACAGAATTATGTCATCACTGGTCTCATTCAGCACATTGGCATCAATGCTGCAGAGGATTTTTACACAAAATCACATGATTAAACCTGCAATGAATATATTTGCTTTGCAATGATCCTTATTATCTCAAATTCATCCAATGTTCTCCCCTGTGACAGATCTATAATCACCAATTTTCCACTGCTAGTATTATAAAGTTCAAAGTTTTTTTTTTAAGATGTGACCCAAATTGGGAAGGTCAAAAAACTTAATTGCAATGATAAACAATTAATTCCAATTTATTGAATACCTACCAATACTGCATCAGGCAGGAAATACAATTGAAAGCTATTAAAGGATTTCAGTACCCAATCAGTTAAAGCACAAATCAGCACTGCAGAAAAGCTTTGCTGCGTTACACAAAGCCCTCAGTGGAAAAAAAAAGTCAGAGAAAATTGCGTTCTAAAAATAGCCGCAGCAGTGCAAAGATGACCTTAAAACTTCCACAGTAAATGAATGCAAAGGGAAGATGGATCTTGTCTCTAGATTTAACCCTAGAAATGCCAAATTATTTCTGCTCACTTTCCAAAGATTAATGCTTTCACAATCTTCTTTCAAACCCTATGGGAGTTGAAAATGAAAAATACAAATTTAATAATGTACTCTTTAGCCCAGTCTCAAAGGTGGCAATTCCATTTCTTTGGAGGTGATGATAAGCTGCGTTCCTAAACGGTATGGTCACATGGTAAAAGAAAACCACACATAATTTTAAGAGTATTTCAGAATTTCCTTGGACTGTTAGTTGCATGGTGGACCTGTGTTGGTGGAGTTCCTGATCAAGTGGACTGTTTGGTCCTGGATTACATCTATCTTGATTAGTTTTGTTGGAACTGCTCCCATCCAAGTAAGATTATAAAAAAGGGAAAAAAAAATCCAGGATTAGGCCATTTGGCCCTTCAAGCCTGCTCTGCCATTTATCCCGACTCCTGTTGGTTGGTCAATCCCCTATCCAAGCTAACATACTATTCCTTAACCACTTGTGATCTTACCCGTGTATTAACCTTTGAGGTACATTATCATTAAATACTTGAATAACTCTAGCAAATTAGACAAACAATTTATGCCTCACAAAACTTACTGATCTGATATATTGCAAGAAAGACTTCACATCAAAAGGATGGTATTCCAACAACACTGATTTCTCCCAGTTTGTCAAACCAGATAACGCGCTTAAACCCCAGAGTGCTTCAACCCTAAACCAAACAATAACTTTCTAACACGGACAAGAATGCTACCCAATGAGCTACGTGGAAAATGCTGGATATCAAAGTTAAATCATATCAAGACATCACTTGGCAATGACATTTTATTATCCCTAACCATACAAAGGTGGGTATCATAGTCGTGCAAAACACGTGAAAGCAGTAAATGAGTATGTCAGTATTCACAATTTATTAAAACCATCAATGAATCAAAAACCAATACCAGGTCTTGAGTCTGGGCAAGATATTCTGACCACATACACATCTTATGACATTTGCAAGGGCACAAAATGGCTGAGGAAAGAGGAGATAATGAAAGGATTAAAAAAGGCAGTTTTGACACACTGAATCAGCACTAATCCTTCAGAAGAGCAATCCTATTTGTCACACTCACCAGGCTTTTCCAAAAATCCTTACATACATTTTTCTCTTTCAATTGATTGAAGAATTCCTCTTTTGAAAACAATTAAATCTCTTCCCATCACCAAATCAGTTAATGTATTCCAAATCCAAATCACTCAATGCAAAAGCAAGATCCTCTTTGTGTTAAATAATGTTAATCTGACAGAGGAGGTGCGGGACATGATTCTTGAATCATTGCAGTCCATGCAGTTGAAGGTGCTCCCACAGCATTGATGCAGTGGTACCGCCCCTAACTTTCAGCCAGAAGGCCAATGTTTAAGGCCTAGAAATGCATCATACTCAAGCGGTGCAACCTAACATCCCTGAACAGATTGATTACAAATACATAGAAATTAGGAGAAGGCTGCCATTTGGCCTTTTGAGCCTGCTTCACCATTCAGTATTATCATGGCTGATCCTCTATCTCAATGTCATACTCCCGCTTTGTCACCATACTTAACACCTTTACCTTTAAAAATCTAAAAATTCTCTTTTTTGAACACATTCAGTGCCTTGGCCTTCAACAGTCTTCAGCGGTGGAGAATCCTACCCCACGTCCTGAGTGTGTTCCATTTCTAGAAGCCCCATCCTCCCTGCATCTCACACGTCCATCCGTGCTTGAAACAGAATTTTATTAGTTTCCTTTTCATCCCAAATGTTAATGAGTACAAGCCCAGTCAAACCAATCTCTTCTTATAGGTGAGTCCTGCCATCCCTGGTATCAGCCTAGTGAACCTCTGCTACACTCCCTGTATGGCAAGTATGCCCTCCCTTAGGAAGGGAGATCTTACATGCACATAATATTCCAGGTGCAGTCTCACCAAGGTCCTGTATAACTGCAGTAAGATATCCCTACTTCATATTCAAATCCTCTTGACTGAAGGCTAATATAGGGTTTGACTCCCTAATTACTTACTGCACCTGCCTGGCGACTTTCATTTATTGGTGTACCGGGACATCCAGAAGCCTTTGAACATCCAAATTTCCTAATAGATTACCATTCAAATACTTTTTCTTCCTACTTTTCACACCAAAGTATACAATGTTACATTTAGCCACATTGAACTGTGTCTGCCATGCGTTTGCCCACTCACTCAACTTTGCTAAATTACCTCGAAGCCTCTCTGCCTCTTCCTCACAACCCCATCCGGTTTTGTAACTTCAACAAACTTAGGAATGTTGCATTTACTTCTCTCATCCAAGTCATTTCCATATATCATGAATAGCTGCGACCCCAAACACTGACCCTTGCAGTACCCAATTAGCCACTAGTCACAGCTAGCCACTCAAAACAATCTATTTATTCCTAGTCTGTTCCCTAGCTGTAAACCAATGATCCTTGCTAAATATGTTTCCCCTTCCCATGGTACTGTATCACGAAGGCAATGTGGAATTAAGCGTGTTAATGTTTAACACCCGTTGGAAAGTCCCTACTTTTCTTATAAGAAAATATCCTAAACTCAGTTCTACAAGTGTAACACCCTTTGTTTTCCTGAGACTATGTCCTCTTTGCAGAAATGTAAATCTGATCAATTTAACTTTCCTGTAGGCCAAGTTTCTTGGGTGCTCTCTCAAGTATCCTACATTTAAGTGCCAAATCGCAAAAACACAAAGTTAAATAATACCTCAGGTCAAAGGTGCATAGAAGTAACCTGGCAAATGAGGGAAGTTGCTACAGGCAGTAGCAAGCATCATAGAGCACGAGCCTTGGTGGAAAATGGGTACAACAGAGATGGTGGGAGTGCAAGGTATTAAACAGAAATGGTGGAACTTACGCTGGAGGAGAGGTGGTCATTGGCCTTTTTTCTACACTACTGTGCCTTGCCCAGATAGTGGAGACTGCCATCTGGGTTAGTGCAATCTCTGAGCAGGCTAGCATGGATTGGAGTTATAGCTTCCACTGCTAGTGTCCTGGGGCAGCAAGGCATTCTACGCCTGCACCACCCTGTCCAGGCCCTTAGCCACAAAATAGGGTACTAATTTCCCATCTGCCACATTCTGAGAAAATGTTAGGAACAGTACAGGGCAGCCTAGACTAACAGTACTTAGGTAGGTGGACAACAAGCTTTTAAAGATGGCATAGACACAACATAGGCACTTTCAATGGATTTCCAGTGAGCGGCAAGTTGTTTCAGGAACAGCTCACGTTAAGAGGAGGCTAGAACCAGACATGAGACATGCCGTAGTAGTGTGGTAGGTAATTAATAATCGGCGTTTGAAAAGATAGAGCAAGAAACCTCACTGGGTGTAGCAGTGAGAATCCCTCCAAATCCTCGATACAATATGCACTTAGCCAAAAAAAAAAAGCATGGTTCAGCCATACATATAAATTCCCCTTGTAACCATCTCCCCTCCCCTAAATCTCTTGTTGGCTTCTGTACATCTTCCATTCCTCTATCCATCCTCAGATATTCCTTCATGGAGCCATTCAGTCCTATCTTTCATAATGCTCTCCCTGGGCCATTCAATACCACCCAGCTCTCTTTTTAACAGGATCTACATCCCCACCTTTTTGACTAAATATTCAGTTTTTAATCCTTTTATTTCCTTTGACTCAGTATGCAATTTTGTTTGACAATATCTACATGAAATGCTTTGGACAAGATAATATATTAAAAAGGTACCATATATATGCAAGTTGTTATGAACATAAAGCTTCAACTTGTCTCGATTCTGACTACATCTTATTACTGCATTATCTATTTAATTAAAATTTTAATTAGGACATCCAGGATCTTGGTGTACCTTCTCCCATCCCCATTTATTACCATTTAGATGATGATAGCAAAACAAAAATGCAGTTTAAGTGAATAACCTTACACGTAACCACATTATATTTCATCTGCACGACATTTGCCCACTCATTCAACTTGTCCAAATCACAACGAAGCATCTCTGCGCTCTACATTCAGTTAACCCTTCCATCCAGCTTTATGCCATCTGCCAGTTTGGAGATATCATACTTGGTTCTCTCATCTAAATCATTCATATTTATTGTGAATAGCAAAAGGCACCGATTCCTACGATAATCTACTAGTACGATAGTCTACTGACCTGTTTATTTCTACTGTTTCCTGTCTGCCAACAAGTTCTCCATCTACAATACGGGTCTATAATTTCACGTTTTCTCTCTACCTCCACCTTTTGTTTTAAATAATGGTGTTACATTAACTAACTTCCAATCTATAGGACAATTCCAGAGTCTAAAATCATGAAAGATCACCACCTATTTTCTAGGACCACTTCCTCATGTATCCAAGGATGTCTATTATCAAACCCCAGGGATTTATTAACCCTTAATCCCAATAACCGTAACACCATTACTCTATTAATAATTTATTTCCCTCAGCTTCTCCCTCTCTCAACCCTGTGATCCCCAACATTTTTTGGGACATTACTGGTTCTAGGCATTGAGGGAGTCCAAGTACAGAATGCCAGAAAGGGGAAAGCTTGGGGAAAAAGCAATCATAATGTAATAAGGTTCAAGATTAAGTTGGAAAAGGATAAAAACAAAAATCAGTCAAGTATTAAGATCTCAGAGTGGAAAAGGGCAGATTTTAAGGGTCTAAAAGTTGAACTGGAGCAGGTTGACTGGAAATACATTTTGGTGGAAGGAAGTGGGTTAAAAAAAAAAAGGACCCTATCAAAATGTAAGCTAGGTACATACCCTTGAGAAATAAATATGGGGCATCCAAAGTTAGAGTAACCTGGATGAACCAATGATACTGATGAGACAGTAAGGAAGAAAGAGGTACATGATACATATTGGAATAATAATACCAATACAAATAAGGAGGAGTAATGTCAATTGCAGGAGAGGGACTAAGTTTGAAATGTGGAAAGCTAAGAGGAAGCACGAGAAAAGGATGGCAGGCTGTGGTTAAAACAAACAGTAAAATGTTCTTCAAACATTAATAGTAAAAGAATAGCAAAATGATAGATTGGGGCCCATAAAGGAAGAAGCAGCACACACTTCACACTAAAGCAAAGTGTACGACAGAGGTACCAAACAAATACTTTGCTTCTGTCTTCACCAAACTAGAAGATGGTGACAATGGCCCAGTTGAAAATGTAGTTGTTGAGCAACTGAGCAGTATAGTGATAGGTAAAGAGGTGCTAAAAAGGCTGGCAGCATTCCAGGTAAAGAAGCTGCCAGTCCCAGATGGGGTACATTACAGCTTTGTATCTTATTGGAAGCAATTTACATTTGTCTTCATTAATTTTCTTTTCTCTCTTCACACCTACAGAAGCTTTTACAAATCAGTTTGTATGTTACCTTCAAGCTTACTGTCATGCTCTATTTCTCCACTCTTAACCAACTCTTTGGTGGTCTTTCCCTGAAATCTAAACTGTTCCAAATTCCCAGTTCTGTTGCTGCTTTTGGCAAATTTTTATGTCCCTTCCTTGGATCTAATACTATCCTTAATTTCCTTTGTTAGCCATATGTAGGCCACCTCTTGTGTGGCACAAAAAAAATTGAACAATTGTTGCCATTCCTCCATATACTCTTCAAATGTTGGTTTTTGCTTCTCCACCATCATCCCCTTCAGTAATTTTGAGAGAGGGAGAGGATTAGGAGGAACATTGGGTCAGCCTCAGCTGTAGTGGCATGTTCAGTTTTGGGCTCCACGCTATAGAAAAGTGCACAACAAATCTGTGAAAGGTTCTACAAATGAAAGACTTCAGTTATGCAGACAGGGTGGGTTAGGAACATTTTTTATTCTAGCAAGAACTGCCATTCCTCAAGACAGGCAAAAACCAAGGAAGGAAAGAGAAAACAATTAATCATAACAATGCTCCTCCAGTTCTTCCATTGCAGATGCACCAAGCAGAAGTGAATGATGCTCCTATACTCCTCAACATGCAGCCTATTGGCTGGGGATATAAAATGTGCAGGTCTGTACTCGTGAACTAGGGAGAAGTGTCGTGGATTACATGCAACTAGAGGTCAAAAATTAACACATTAACATTAACAATAACAATAACAATAACGAATCAACGTCAAGTTTTGCATATCTAGATCATGATAGCTACAAATAAGTTAGCAGGATATGAAAAACATAAATTAATCTCCAATCGTTAGCCCTATATCATATGCCTTGTAAAATCTAATCATTAAAATGATCAACACAAAATTAGTCTCATGGGACAGGGGGAGAAAAGGTGCGAGTTACTTCCCTTAGTGGGAATTCTTTAGAAATGTACTTTGAAGCAAGCAGCAAGAGAAAGTAAAAACAAAACCATAATCTGGTGTAGCTCGCATCTATAAAACTACACGTCCAGAGCTGCTGTGAAATGAATGGGCCAACACTGACAGTCCCTCCAACCTGGCATATGAAGCCATTCAGTTGCATCATTACCTTCTCAAAGCAACTAACGATAGACAGCCTGTATCAGTTACCAGAGACAATATTCACTTCCCAAGAATCAATAAAAATTGGGACCAAATGTCTACTTTCAATTTCTGACCTTTTAAGTGCCTTATAAATGAGAACCAATTTTTGTTAAAAAAAAAGAAAATCAAACTGCAACTTTGAATCAAATAGCAAAAGATCAGGCATCCTTGCACTACCAGCCAGCACAATTCCATCCACCACTGACCCTCAGGCATGCAGGGTTAGCACTGGTAAAGTACCCAGACAGCAGCCCAGTGCACATGGAAATCCAGTCCAAAGTCTTTCAAAACAAAAACACGTCAAAAGTAAGACCTGGATATCAAAACCTTCTTCTGAAATTCTAAACTCTGAGTTGGTAATTTCAAATTGTTTGACACTACTTTATTCTATGCTTCCAAAATTGAATTCTAAATCCTGTTACAATGTAGTCTAACAACACAAGTAGTGTTTATTAACAGTCTCCCATTGCACAGCATTTTTCTACATTCCTACTCATTTCCCCTGGAGCTCCATAAGCAGCAACTAGAGCAGCCTGTATTCCAGAGTAAAATGAGATTTGACTTCTCACTGGAGCTTGCTTAGATATCTAAATAATTCCCAAATCAAGCTATTCAGTACAGAAAATGACTGCAATCTGTTTTTCTTTAAAATAGCAAAAAAATAGGAAAATCAGATTTGTTTAGATATTCTACTGGTACATAAAAAGGAAAAAGATTAGCAGACACAAGTATGGCTCACACAGAAGCATCAATGGAATAAACTATAATGAAATGTAAGCAAAAGACAATAACCAAATATTTTAAATCTGGTTTCACAATAGGAGGCACAAAAAAATCCCAAAAGTTGTAGGAAATCAAGGGATCTTAAAGAGACAGCAACATTATAATTGAAAAATGTATTGGAGAAATTAGTGGGCCTAAAAAGTGGACAAGTCCCCTGGACCTGCTGGCCTACATATTTTAAGAGATGGCTGGAGCAGTAGCGGTTGCATTGGTATTGATCTATATTTAAGGCAGAGTTAGACAGATTTTGATCAACAAGGGAATCAAGTGTTAGAAAATGGAGTTGAGGTAATGATCAGACCAGTCGTGATCTTATCGAATGTGGAACAGGATCAATGGTCTAAGTGGCTTATTCCTCTTCTAATTTCTTATGGCAATATTGCAGAGGTCCCTAAACTCTAGTAATGATACTCATGAATTAGAAAGTGGCCAATGTAACAGCTTATGCTTATTTAGCATCTTCAATGCAATGAAATATTCTTTCATTGGAGCATTTAAAAAATAACCACAAAGTACACAGGAGGTAGTATAACAGATGACCAAATGTACGGTCAAAGAGAAAGCAACTAAAACGTGTGTGGGAAAGCGGAAGTGAGGAGGATCAACCAACCTTTCTGGATGACTGAACATGTTTAAAAGACAGTATTATCTAATCCTTCTCTAATTACTTGTAGATACTTTTGAATCAACCTGTTTAGGAATGTTATGAAACATCTCTAGAATAGGTAGGACTTGAACAGAGGCTTCCTGGTTCAGAGGTAGGAATACTACCACTGTACCACAAGAGCCCTTCCAATTTTTTATATTCTATTTTAAAGCACTGGCTCTTAATTGAAATACAGTTCTGCTAGCAGCGGTCTACTATTTGACTAAGCAATTGTTTGTTTCATCTTGTTGGATTTCAAATCTTTGCTATCATTCAGATGACCTTCCTTCCCTGCTAGAATGTGTTTGTTGGAGTGGAGGCAAGGCAGAGGAGATCAGGATCAGACTTAGTTGTGACACCCATCAAAAATTGGTTACAACATTCAAAATCAGATTATCAGCACCAAATATAAATTGCAAATTCAGCTTAACCACTAACCATCATAGCCAGTAAGGGGGAAACTGTATTGAGAAAGGGACAAGATAGAGCAAAATACAATGGTTGATATTCAAAGGGATAATGACTAGTTTGAGATATGGAGGAGGCATTTTTCTCCCAGTTCTTAGGAATTTGCTCATCTAACTATTTCGATCACATGGACATTAGTGGCAATGGTAAACAAGTTACTCAACTCGATTGCATTATTAAACATGATGGCTAAATATAATCTTCAGCTCTGATGCTTGATCTAAATAATTATTGGTTGAATCATGCTGACGCTTTTTTCTGACTTAGATGCTAATTCACTAAAGTAAGCTGTGCAAAATAAACAGCCTAATAGGAGAGAGCAATTTATGGTCCTAATCCCTTAGGTATGGAACACATGGTGGCTGTGATCAGCAGCCAATAAAAATATCAAAGCCACAAAGTACAGAACTAGCTTCTCATTTATAGATTCCTAATTCAAACTCCCATTATGAACTAAACGGTATGAACTGGCCTTTACAGCATCCCATCTTCCCAGCCGTTCTCTTCCTGCTCCTCCACAACATAATCTCACCCACAATCCCAATAGCTCACTTACAATAAAGTGACACCAGGGATAGCACTTATGTTTAGTCATACATGGGAAGGGGATGTTGTTCACTGGGTCAGCATTTATTGCCCATCTACAATTGCCTAAAGGCCAGATAAAAGTAAACCACACTGCTATGGGTCAGGTGTCACATGTAGGCCAAGCCAAGCCAGGTAAAGATGGCTGATTTCTTTCCATAAGAGGCATTAGTGATCCAGGTGGGGTTTTACAAGAAATGGCAGTTTGCCATGGTTGCCATTGGGCTAGTTGCTATTATTCCAGATTTTGTAGTGAATTCACATTTCATCACAAGCCCTGGTGGGCTATGAATGCATTTCCCAGAGCACTGGCCTGGAGTTCTGAATTGCTAGGCCAGTGTCATTACGCTTCCCCATGATAAACCCATGTTATCAATCTCTCGCTTCATATGGGATCAGTATAAATGGAGGGCAACTGGCTCTGAGTATTAGCAATTTAACACTAAGCAACCCTAATAAATTTGCAATAGACACCAAGCTAACTGCGAATGTGTTTTGTGAGAATTATGCAAATTGACTTCAGGAGGATTGGACAAGCTTAGTGCGTGAGAAAAGAACATGGAAGATAGTACAAAATGTTAATGAATATGAGGTTATCCACTGTGGTAGAAAAATAGACATGCAGTATATTTCTTAAATGGTCAGAGGTGGAAAAGTGTACATGTACAAAAGGACCTAAAAATATTCTTGCCAATAAATCACTGAATGCTAAAATGCAAGTGCAGCAAGCTATTAGGAAAGGTAATGGTAAGTTAACCTGTATTTTACAAAGGATTTAAGTGCAGGAATATTGAAATCTTGCTTCAAATGCAGACCACACTCTACAGTTTTGGTCTCCTAATCTCTGGTAAGGTATTACTGACATAGAAAAAATGCAAAAGATTCACCAGTCTTATTCTCAGTCTGGCAAGACTGTGTCATGAAGACAGAATATTAACAGGGATAGACAGGATAGATGCACCCAAGGTGAATCTGCTGTTTGGTGAGCACAGAACAGGGAGAACAACTTAAAGTAAGGGATGCCATGTAAGTCTGAGATCAGACCTTTTTATTTGGAATGGTCTACCACAGAAGGCTGCGTAACATCAGTATTTGAATGTGGTTAAGGTAGAAATTGCTAGCTTATTGATTATGAGGGACATACAAGGTTAAGGGGATAGGGTGGGTAAAAGGCACTGAAGTGGTCAGTCAGCAATGATCATATTAAATGCCAGGGCAGGCTGAAAAGCCGAATGGCTACTGTTCCTATCATCCTACATGTAGGCTGGACCAGACAAGGACCGCAGATTTCCTTCGCTAAAGGACATTCGTAAACAAAAATTCAATAATGTGGAGATAGAAGAGACTTAGTGTAGACTGGGGTCTGATGGGACTCTGGTGGTGCAGCGGTATTGTATCTATCTCAGAATCAGGAGACCTGATTCAAAGTTCCACCTGCTCCAGTGGTGTGCAATCACATCTCTGAACAGGTTGTTTAGAACATATCTATGCAATTAACATGTGGCATCCCATGTGCTCAATATATGAAAGGTGAACAAATGAAGACAGTGAGTAAACAGACAGAAGAGTCAGATTTCATAGAGCTCCTGGCACAGTGGTAGAATCCCTATCTCTCAGGCAGGAGGCTCAGGTTCACATCCTACTTGATGTGCAATAATATCTCTGTACAAGTTGGATTAGAAAACATCTAGACTCATGTCTCGTGGGTACATAACAGAAATAACAAATTATTTAGTTCTTTCAATGTAATAAAGTAAAGGTTTCACATGCGTATAATACGAAATATGACCTATTTCCATGTTACTAAAATTTGTTAACTTTATTAATAGAGTTGACCTGCGACCTAAATGAAATGGAACAGGCCTGAAGGGCTAAATTGATGACTTAACTGTCCTGTGGAACACTAAACTTAACGAATAAAATTAACTGACTATATAATTTTTCCTCCTAGCATTGTTTGAGGGAAATATTTGCCAGGTCATGGGGCTACCTTCAGGGGAGGCTGAAGCAAAAGGTCGTGTTGGTTTAATTGCCTTTTGTTACTTTTTCTAAAAAAAGTTCTTGTTTTCTAAAGAAAATTTTTTTCACTTGGGTGAATGCTTAGTGAATGTACTATAGTGCTAAATTTATACTCATTCCCTGCTGGATCTGAAGGGCAGGATTGGCATGCAACATGTCGCAAGCAGTGTTCCTGTGAAATTTGACATGTTAAGGGCAGCAAAAGCTGGGTCAAACAGGTAAATTTTAAAAAAGGAGGGCAGCAATATGGAATTACAGAGCTTAGTGCTCAGCAAGTTAGAGGCATAATCATTAAATGTACAGTGAAAGAACAACAAATCAGGAAAGCTCAAGAAGCCAGAATTAGAAAAACAGATTTCTTGGAATATTGTGGTAGTGAAGAATTATTGTAAAGACAGCTAATCAGAGAAGCCATAAGGAGGGATTTAAAAACAAGAATCAAAATTTAAAATTGGAGGCACTGCTTAACGAGGAACTAATGTCAAGACTGTGATGAGGGGGATGTACACTGGTGTTCAAGCTCCACTACTAGAACAAAAGTTTTGATTTAACTGCCGAAATGGCTAATTAATTCCCTTATTTATTACAATCTACAACAAAACACAGACTTCCACTGGACGTCTATAATGAACACAGAAGAAATTCAATTATAAAACAAGACGTTCTTAAAATCAAAGAAGAAAAACTGGATAATAATCAAATTATATACTGAAATCAGAACAATACCCCTTTTGAATCCCAAGTGAACTCATTCCCTTAACACAAATAACAGCAGATTCTACATGGATGTTGTTTCAAGAAAGAAGCAAAAAAAAAGAGAAAAACCGTTAGTCAAGGGTTCGAAGACAAAGTATAGAAATTTGATGACTTCAGTCCACGAGGTTTCTTGTTGACTAAATCAACAGCTCCAGATTTATGGAAGATCTTCAATTCGGATTGAATTCAAGTTAGATCAGTGGAAAGTGGTTCAGAGATCAGCTTAGCAAGTAAACCATCAGCACAGAGGACTCCATAGTCTTCAAAAGCCAGGTTTTCTAGCAATTAAGGGCCATAAACAATCTTTCATCTTTCTAAAAGTGTTTTTTTTCCTCCAAATCATTTGACTTTTTGTTAGCAGTGGGTAGGTCACAGCATAAAAACACTTTTCAATTCAGAAAGTATTCAAACGATCCCCTGTCTTCCAATTCTTCACAGCCCATAAATCTAACCACGTGTTCCAACATTGGTGGAGGTCAGCTATCACAGGATAATTGCTGGACATGACCAAATACTGACCCTCATTATTGACTGCATAAAATCTCAGTCAAATGAGCAATCAACTGAACCAATCCAAGTGGGGCAGTGGGAAGTTGAACTCTAGGGCATAAACACAAACTAGGTTGACACTTAATACAATACTAAAGGAAGTACTAGATTGCTAGAAACAACGTAAGTCACAAAAGAGATATTCACAATCTTGTTGCTAACTCAGTATTTAATTTAGCACCCCTTCAAACACCACTGAATTTGCCACATTCCGATTTGGGAAATCCTGGTGCACTTAAAATGACAGACCTAAAGAAGTAAACTTGAGCAAGACTGGGCTATTTTATCCATCAGAACTGTGCAACCTCTCGGCTACAACTACTTTGGGGTCATCCATGGCTCAGTTAGCAGCATTCTCACCTCCAAATCATAAGGTTCCAAATTCAGGTCCCACTTCAGGGGTTAGACACCAAAATCAAAGCTAACACTCCATTATAGCACGAAGTTGAAGGTATCACCTTTAAGATGAGATATTACACCAAGTCCCTGATTGCCATCTCAGGTGAATGTAAAAGATCCTGCAGCACTATTTCAAAGAGGAGCAGGAAGATAGCTCTAATGCCCTGAAAAATTTACCCCTCAATCTGTTTTTATTTTGTATTGTTGAGTATCTCGCCATTTTCATGTCAGTATTCATGGCAGCTTTATTTGTGCAAATCTTCTCTTGGGGGAACTTGATGGACGAAAATGGTCATGTTTCTTGCAAAAGGACTTCAGTGGCTGTAGTCAAGTAAAATGATATATATGCAATTTTTTTCTGCTCACTTAGTTCTATTAACCCGCACATTCATGCAATGCAATATATGTATGCAACTTTTTTTAAAAGGGCATATGAAAAACAAAGTTCTTTCTTAAATATTTACTTCTCTTTGTAAGTTTAATAGATTCTACTTCCACCGTTATTTCTGGTAGGAAATATTATACCCCAACAACCAGGACATCTCCTAAACATTTCTTTAGCTTCCAAAGATCTTATATTTATTTCTAGTGGTCAATTGAATGGATTTTCCTCTCTGCTATCAATGCCATTCATAATTTTGAAAACCTCAAATATGTATCCTTTACATTCTAGCTGTTTAATAAAAAGAGTCCTGGACTTTCCTGGGAATTAATACCTTTCATTCTTGATTTCATCGTAATGCAAGTCCTGCGTATCATTTCTAGTCTCAACATCCTTCCTAAAGTTGGCATCCCAAAATGTACACAACATTCAATTTTATTATAACCTTTGCATCACTTATGTTTTCAATGCCCTTTTAGCTCCCCTGTAATATCATATAACAAAGTAAATCATGTTAAGGCGCTGCAAACTCCTTCAAGCCCAGGTTTACATACTTGTGCTCAGATTCAACAAACGGCCAAATTATGCGCTCAGTTCTGGGTATTTTCATTATTTAATTTTGCACCTTTGAAATCACTCCTTACTACTGTTTTCTATTTCAATTTGTGACCATGTCACAGTTGACTTTGAATTAGTCACTTAGCTTTTAGGATCATCTTTTTTTTTTATACAGGATAGCAATGGGCACTGAACTTTTATGCTGTCTCAACAACATATTTTGTGCAGTGTCCACTAAAAATTAGACACTGTACATCTCCGTTATGTCTGGAAGCAAGATTCTAACCTTCTTCCAGCTTATCATTTCCTCCGACCTTCCCACTAACCTTTTGACAAAATACTGCCATTACTGGAAAATTTGAAAATAAAAACAGGAAGAGCTAGAAATGGTCAGTAGTTCAAGTAGCATCTATGAAGAGAGAAACAAGGGTTAGAGTGCAAGTTAAATAAGACTGTTCAAAACAGATTACATTTGACTCAATGTTAATTAATTTTGTCTTTGTTTATATTATAGCTGATGCATGCAGTTGATGGAGCTGCATAGAAGAGGGTTGTTAGGTTCTTGAATGGCCACTGACTGCTAATTTGACTAAATAATCTACAGTTTCTACAATGCGGCATATCTGACTAAAAGATTAAAGTAATAGATGGATTGAAAACTAATTGAGAAGATGCTGGGACTAAGAAAGTAAATTGGGGGAAAAAAACCAAGTCAAAAGACAAGACAGCAGTTGAAAATACTTAAGGGTTTCAACCAAGAATTCAGGAAAAGTGCGTTATTGAAAATATACAATTAGCCAAAAGAGAGGGCAAGATTAAAATTAAAGAGGAACAACGTTAAGTAGGTAGACAGACCAGAGAATGACAAGTACGTATTCAATACAGATATTTAGGATGGCAAAGGACAATTACAAAATAACAAAAAATAACAAAAACATACACACCCACGGCAGGTGAGAAAGCAGGTTAACTAGTTTTCCTTGGTTATTTTGCCTGCCAAACTGACCCAGCAGGCATAACGTTTTAAATGGGGTGCTGTTCCCATTCATTTTGGAAGCTGGCTCCTCAAGTAAACGCAGACAATTCAAAGTTTCTGGCACACAAAATGGCCTGACTGCATAGGAGGGGAGGAAGATGAAAGGAGGAGAGATAGTAATCAGGGATTTCTTAGTTAGGGGAACAGTCAAGCATTTCTACAGCCGCATATGGCACTACAGGTTGGCATGTTGCCTCCCTGGTGCCAGGGTTAAGAATGTCACCGAGCAGCTGCAGGGAATCCTGAAGCAGGTGGATTGATAAGACAGAGGTCGTACTACACATGGTATCAACAATATAGGCAGAATGCATGATGAGACTTCAGGAATCCAAACAGCAAATCAAATGCAAGACCCCAAGATGTTGTAATCTCTGGATTACCCCCTGTCCGTACAGAAATAGAAGAGCAGGTCAGATGAATGCTTGGCTCAAGAGTTAGTGCAGGGGGTTTTTCCAATTGCTGAATCACTGGGATCGATTGTGCCGAAGGAAGTGGAGATGTCTAAAAGTGGAAAGTCCACGTGCAAGTGGTTGGCTAGTGCTGTTGAGAGAAGTTTAAATTAGTTCAGCAGAGAAAGGGAACACAGTGCATTTGTTCTATAGTGACACAGCACACCTTAGAAAAGGCACCTAGGCAGAGGGATCTCAGACATGTTGAACACCAAGAGAGTAAGGCAGTGCTGGTTGACCTCTACTTTAATGTTAGGATTATTGTAGGTAGAACATAGCATTTATAGGAATGGATTGACATTTGGAATTCCAATGTCGTTTCCATCACAGGTGTGATTGAGGGAGGGGCAGGATTTAATATTCCAGGCTATAGCATCTTTAGGCAAGGTAGGGGAGGGTGCAAAAGAGGAGGTGGTGTCAAATTATTAATTAAGGTATCAGTGAGAAGGGACAATATCTTGGAAGAAAAATAAGTAAAGAACTGTTGATGCTGGAAATCAGGAATAGAAACAAATTGTTGAAAATATTCAGCAGGTCTGGCAGCATCTAAGGAGCGGAAGCAGAACCAACATTTCGGGTCCAGTGACTCTTATTCAGTACTGAATAAGGGTTACTGGACCCGAAACATTAATTCTGAATTCTCTCCAATATCTTGGAAAGTTCGTCAAATGAGGGTTTTTGGGCCAAGCCTACGAATAAAAAGGGGGCAGTCACACTGTCAGGAATGTATTATAGGCCCTCAAACAGCCAGTGGGAAATTAAGAAGCACATGTATAAACAATTCAATGGTGTGTAAAAACAACAATAGGGTAATTATATTTGACGACTGCAACTTCCCCAACTTTATTTTGGATAATCATGGCATAAGATGGTTGAGAGTGGACAGATATCTTTAAGTGTATTCAGGCGATCATTTCATATCAGACCTAATTCTGGGGAATGAAGCAGGACAGGCGTCAGAGGGGGCAGTACAGAAGCATTTTAATGATATAGCATTGTGGTCACTAAGTTATAACTTTGCAAACAATCTCTTTCTCCTTTTCCATAGTGAAAATAAAAACGGGTTTTATATTCGGGTAAGGTAGATTTTATCTTTTTAAAAAGAGGGCAGGAACTGGCCAAAGTAGATGTCAAACAGCCATTTTGGAGTAAAAAGGAACTGGGGAGCCACACACCCAATATGTTCCCTTTGGGCAAAATGCAGGAGCAACAAGCTCCTCAATCCCTATGAATATTCAGCAATGAATATAAAGGAGAAAAATAAAAGGCTTGTAAGATAGAAAAAGGGGGTAAATCAACAAAGGCACGAGTAGAGTGTAGAAAGTGCAGGGGGTGAAATTAAGAGAGCAATTAGGAGACAAAGAGGTGACACGAAAAAATACTGATGGCAAGGTAAGGGAGAAACCCAAAATACTTTACATCCGTATCAAAAGAACAACCAGGGAAAGAACAGGGCCCATTAAGACCTAGGTGAATATCTGTGTATGGAGCTGGAGGTCATTGGTAGACTGCTAAATGAATACTTCATACATGCCTTCACTCAAGAAGATACAGAGATAAAGACTTTGGGAAGCTGGACTATTAGGTCCTTGAGCAGATTGATATAGGGCTGGAGGGGGTACTGGAGGTTTTAGTGGGCTTAAAAGGGGACAAAACCCCAGTTTGAGATAAGTTGTATCCCAGGATGCTGCAGGAGGAAGTCACTGGAACTCCAACCCAAATTTTTAATTCCTTTCTGCCACAGGAAAGGTGCCAGAGGACTAGAAGACAGCTAACGTAGTTCTACTTTTTAAAAGAAGGGTGGTAGAGATAAACCAGAATATCACAGAGCAGCAAGTCTCCCATTAGTGGCTAGGAAACCATTGAGAAATTTCCGAGGGACAGAATTAGGTGGCCCAGTGACTCTGTGGTTAGCTGCCGTACAGGGACTCAGGTTTGATTCCAGCCTCTGGCAACCATTTGCGTGGAGTTTGCATGCTCTCCCCATGTCTGTGTGGGTTTCGACTGGGTGCTCTGGTTTTCTCCCACAGTCCAAAGACGTGGAGGTTAGGTGGATTGGTCGTGCTGAATTACCCAGTGTTCAGTGGCGTGTAGGTTAGGTGGGTTAGCCATGGGAAATGCAGGGTTCCAGGGATAGGTCTGTCTGGGTTGCTCTTCGGAGGGTCAGTTTGGACTCGTTGGGCCAAATGGCCTGTTTCCACGCTGTATAGATTCTATGATCTATACTCCATTTGGACAGACAAGGTTTGTTCAGGGATAATCAGCATGGTTTTCTCAGAGGGAGGTCATGGCGAACAAATTTGATGTAATATTTTGAGGTGACAACCAGGTGTGCACATGAAAGTAGTGAAGTTGATGTAGTTTATAATCGATTTCAGCAAAGTTTTTGGCAAGATCCCCCATGGCATACTGATAAAGATAAAAGCACCGAGATCCAGGATCACTTGATGAGTTGGATCCAAAATGGCCTTGGTGGTAGACGGCTGAGAGAGTGGAAGCCGGTGCCCAGGTGTATACTGCAGGGATGAATGCTGGGTCCTCTGCTGTTCACATATAAACAAACAATGTAGATGAAAATATGTGGGGGATGGGAACGGGCGGGGGAGAGAACGGAGGTTAAATTACAGGAGGATATAATCCGATTGGTCAGATGGACACATCAGTGGCAAACGGAAGTTAACTTGATAAGTGAGGTGATGCACTTTCAAAGCAGTAACAAGTCAAGGACACTAGGAAGCTCAGGAATCCTCGGGTCCTTGTCCACAAGTCCCTGAAAGCGGCAGAGCTCATTAATTGGGGACAATAGGGTAAAAAGGCATAGGAATACATGCCTTTATTAATTAATCAAGGCATATGTCGTATTGAGTAGGGAGGTTTTGTTTGAGCTGTAACGGACTTTGGTTAGATGACAGCTGAAATACTGGATGCAGTTCTGGTCACTGCTTTTATAGTAAGTATGTGATTGTAGCGGAGGAGTACAGACGATGCTCACCAGAGCGTTGACTGGGAGCTCTTTAGCTAGGATGAGAGGCTAGATAAGAGGTTGTTTGCTTTCAAGGACAGAAGTTTGAGGGTGGTGCAGGGATCTGATAGAAGCATATAAGATTGAGGCGCCATGGAGAAGGTGGTTAGAAATCAGTTGTTCCCTTTAGTTGACGAGTCAATAACAAGGGGGCACACTTTTAAAAGTAGAAGGTGGAAGATGGAGGGGATTTCAGAAACTCTTTTTCAGCCAGAGGGTGGCAAGGGTCTGAAATACATTCCCCAAGAGGGCGGCTGAGATGGGTAACCTCACACCCTTGAAAAGCCAAAACAAAAAGCTATAAGCCATGTGCTGGAAAGTAGGACTGGTGTAGATTTAGCATCGAGTCTGTACCACCAAAACAATCTGAACAGTCTCTTCTAGACTATATAATTCTGATATTAGAAGAAACTGATAAAGGCATTTAAGATGGAGGGAAGCCACTGAAAAGCAAGACAAAAAGCTCGACAGATAAAACTCCAGGTGTAGAGAACTAATGGACTGCTAATATTATTTCTGTATTCAGAAAAAGGAAATAGAATAGATCTAAATGAGCTATAAATCATTTAGCTTAATAATAGTGGGACAGGAGGAAAATTGCTGGAATATTTACTCAAGGAAATAACTGAGGAACATATCGAAGTCAAAAATAGCAAAGAACAGCGAGAAAAGATTTCTAAACAAAAAGCCACACTTCACCAACCCTACTGAATTCATAAAAGTGTAAGACCCAGGAGCAGAGTAATGCTGTGGATAAAAATGTACAAATCTTTTCAAAAAGGCTTTTATGATATTGCAGAGGGGATGGAAGAAAAACTGATACCTACGATATGCGGAAGGCAGGGCAGAGTAAATGGCAGAAGTAATGATGGTGGAAGGCAGGAAACGATGGTAATAAGGTAAGTGAAGCAATGAGAATGAGGTAAAACAAACAATCAACAGTTGCCATTCTAAAATAGGGGAACCGAAAGCAGGCATTGAAGGTTTGATTTGAAATTGTTAAACTCAATAAAAGATTCAGAAAGCTATACAGCGATTATGCTAAAATTGAAGTTCAAATTGAGCTTCATTAGGAGTACTGTAGTAGATCAAAGATAGAACAGGGCAGAGTGGAAGTGGAGCAGAAAATTAAAATGCCAGATAGCCAGAAATTCAGGATTGCACTTGCAGGCCGAATGAGATTTTTGTCTTTTTTTTTCCAAAAAGGAGCAGTCAGCCAATCTGCATTTGGTACCTAGAAAACACTTCCTCCCATCCACCTTCCTGCAAAAATGCCATCCCCTATTCCCAATTCCTTCGCCTCCGCCCCCAGGAGGAGGCATTCCACTCCCGTGCATCTCGGATGTCCTCGTTTTTCAAGGACCGCAACTTCCGCCCCTCAGTGGTCGAGAACGCCCTCGACCGTGTCTCCCGCATTTCCCGCAACTCATCCCTCACGCCCCTTCCCCGCAATAAAAAAACCAAAACAGAATCCCCCTCGTCCTCCCGTACCACCCCACCAACCTCCGGATCCAATGCATCATCCTCCAACACTTCCGCCATCTGCAATCTGACCCCACTACCAAAGACATTTTTCCCTCCCCACCCTTATCTGCTTTCCGGAGGGACCACTCTCTCCGTGACTCCCTCGTCCGCTCCACACTCCCCTCTAGCCCCACCACACCCGGCACCTTTCCCTGCAACCGCAGGAAGTGCCACACCTGCCCCTACACCTCCCCTTCACCCCCATCCCAGGCCCCAAGAAGACTTTTTATAGCAAGCAGAGGTTCACCTACATATCTGTTAATGTGGTATACTGCATCCGCTGTTCCCGTCGTGGCCTCCTCTACATCGGGGAAACCAAGCGGAGGCTTGGGGACCGCTTTGCAGAACACCTACGCTAGGTTCGCACTAAACAACTGCACCTCCCAGTCGCGAACCATTTCAACTCCCCCTCCCATTCCTCAGACGACATGTCCATCCTGGGCGTCCTGCAGTGCCACAACGATGCTACCCAAAGGTTGCAGGAACAGCAACTCATATTCTGCTTGGGAACCCTGCAACCCAATAGTATCAAAGTGGACTTCACAAGCTTCAAAATCTCCCCTCCCCATACCGCATCCCAAAACCAGCCCAGCTCATCCCCACCTCCCTAACCTGTCCTTCCACCTATCCCCTCCTCCCACCTCAAGCCCCACCCCCATCTCCTATCTACTAACCTCCTCCCACCCCTTGACCTGTCCGTCCTCCCTGGACTGACCTATCTCCTCCCTACCTACACTCATCTTTACTGGCTCCATCCCCGCCTCTTTGACCAGTCTGTCTCCTCTCCACCTATCTTCTCCCCTATCCATCTTCTATCCGCCTCCCCCTCTCTCCCTATTTATTTCAGAACCTCCTTCCCCTACCCCATTTCTGAAGAAGGGTCTAGGCCTGAAACATCAGCTTTCCTGCTCCTCTGATGCTGCTTGGCCTGCGGTGTTCATCCAGCTCTACACCTCGTTATCGCAGATTCTCCAGCACCTGCAGTTCCTACTATCTCTGCATTTGATCTGTCCAACTACAGAGGAGATGGCACAATAAGCCTGAAACTGTTTTGGCTGGAAATGACAGAACTGGTGGATAACAGCCTGTTAAAGGTAAAGCATGTGGGATTGAGGCTCAGGACTAGCTGAACCCTATCATGATTCACAGTGATAATTACAGAGCTTCCTTTTTGTTATTGGTTTCCTTTTCCTCCCGGTCCATGTCTCTTAGTTCTTGCAATCTGTCATGAACTGAAAAAATCATCAGCTTCTCTTTAGCAAGTTTGATAGCATCTCTGCAATTAATTATTTTTGGCATAGTGGCCTACCCTGTGAAAAGCTCCAGAAAGGTTCCCACCACGTCTTGAAAACATGTAGCCATTTTCTCAGATGTGCATTCTTAACATTCCATCAGGTTTTCCAAGATTTAGTGATCTCATTGGTGGTGCTGGTGTAGACATTTTTTTTGGGGGGTTGGGGTGGAATAGAAGCAGACAGAAAGAAGCAAAAGAGGAGTAAAGGAGGTAGAAGTGGAAGGGAAGAGGGGACAGGCAGTATTCCTTCATGACCAATCCTACTGCATTAAAATATCCTACCAGAAACCAATGCCTGTCTGGCTCTAGATACCACTTACCGAATGCTGATCCAAGTTTCTTGATACTCTTGCTGAAGAAAAGCTTGCCTATCTTGGCTTGAAAATTTCACAACCTATCCTCTCATGTGAAAATAATGTGCCCCCAAAGTTTAATCCTTAATGGCCTTATAATTATTTTATTTGTTCATGGGATGTGGCTGTCCAGCATTTATTACACTCCCTAATTGCCTGGAGGGCAGTGAAAGGTCTACTATATTTGGAGACACATGTATGCCAGATAAGGACAGATCTCCTTCCTTAAAGCTATTGCTGAACCAGATGGGTTTTTAGGACAAATCAACAGTGGTTACATAGTTGCCCTTGGGCTTTTTCCTTCATTCCAGATTTTTATGGAATTCAAATTTCATCAGCCACCATTGTGGGATTCAAACTCCTGTCCCCAAAACATTAACCTAGGGTTATGGATTTTAGTCCAGTGACATCACCACCATGCCACAATCTAACCTGAATTCCCTCCATTCAAGTAACTTCACTGCATCTTCTTATGCCTACTGAACCATTTTTCTCTGTACATGCATGGGAAGAATATCATGGGAAATACTTGTTGGGCTTTCAAACCTCAAAATGCTCGAGGAGACAGCAGTGTGTTGTCTTTTTAAACAGGTGTAATAGGTAGGTAGAGACAGGCAGATATAATATTATAACCCAGTGACAAAGAAGGAATGATAGTGTATCTAGAAGCTTGGATAGCTGTCAGCTATCTCGGTAACTGTGCCACATGTAGCAGGTGCCACTGCAAGTTGAGGGTACAGTTAAAGAAAGCTTGGCAAATTGCTGCAGTGCATCTGCACAAGTTGCAGGGAGTGAATATTTAAGGTGCCATTCAGGCAGGCTACTTTGTCCTGGATGATGTTAGACTACAGTGTTGCTAAAGGTGCGTTCATCTAGGCAAGTAGTAAAGTACTCCATCAAAAACCTAACCCGATTCTCATAAAAAAGGTACTTTTGTCAGTAAGCTGGTAGTTACTCACTGAATGCCCCTTGTAGCAACAGTAATCATATGGTTTAATTCAATTTCTGGTCAATGGTGGTCTCCAGGATGTTGATGATTGTAGAATTCTGTAGTGGTAATATTGTTGCATATCAAAGAAGATGGTTAAACACTCTAGTTGGAGATCTTCAATGCCCTCTGTAGCTTGAAGGATACTTGCTACTTATCAACCCAAACCAGTTCTCATTGCAGGTGGGCATGGGCTGATTATTCCTTATCTACACTGTTGTGAACAAAAGAATCCTGAGAACCGGTAAACAGGGACAGAAGGTTGTTAAAGTAGCAACTAAAGACAGTCAGACACAGGAACTGACCTGATGAACACCTACAGCCCAATAGCCTGGCACTAAAATAGTTAGCCTGTAACAAATTGATCCACCACCCTTTGAGCTAATTATTCCAGTGAACAGCTTTCCTCACCCCATACCTTCCCTTGACAAAACTCTCTTCCTGAAAATGTGGCAAAAACAGAGTCTTTGAATACTTTTTAAAAAGGCGGAGGTAGACAGATTCTTTTGTTGAGCAAGGGGAAGAAGAGGTCAGAGTAGGTGTAAATTTGGGATTACTTATCATCATCGCAAAATAAGGGTACAGCAGAACCTACACAATATCAGATTTGATTCTAATAACTTGCCTAATGTCAGCCTCACCAGGCTATAATTATTTAGCCTATACCTGATGATAACAATGGCACACCATTCACAGACCTACAATCCTCTAGTACCTTGCCCGTGTCTAATGAGTGTTGAAAAATGATCTTTTCCTTGATGGCTTCCCTAACAGCCTGGGATATAATCTATCCAGCCCTGGCGATTTATTCACCTTCAAGGAGATCAGGTCCTCTGATATTTCCTCCTGTATAGTGTTTATTATATCTAATAGATCATACTCCCCTTTAACTAGAAAGTCTGCAACATCACTCCCCTTTGTTGACAGAGACCAAGTACTCATTACAAACCCTGCCCAGACCATCTCCACCCACACTTAAATTCATCTTCTTCCAAACCTAAAAACTGGTTATGTCTTCTTACTTGGTCATCTGTAAACTTGCCTGGTTGTTCATGCAATTATCCATCAGTGAACCCCTACAGTGAACAGGGGTCATTTGGCCCATCAAATCTGCACCAAACCTCTGAAGTACATCCCAGCTGGACCCAAGCCATCCTATTCCTGTAACCTGTCATTCCTCATAGCTAATCCATCTAGCCTGCACATCATCTGACTATGGAAGGAAACCAGAGCAGCTGGTGGAAACTCACGCAGACACAGTAAGAACGTGCAAACTCCATACAATCAAACCCAGGTCCCTAGTGCTGAGGCAGCAGTGCTAACCACTGCATCATGCTTCACCATATTATGGTGAAAAACCCGAAGGCCAAATACAGACCCCTGTGATACTCATCCAGCATTCCTATCCTTGGCCTATAACATTTTACTATAAAAACTTTCCTCTAAACATTGCTCAAAGAGCCAGTGCAGACAGTGGGCTGGGTGCCCTTCTGCACTGTAACAATTCTATGATTCTGTAGCTTAACTTCATTCCTACTTCTGTACCCACATTACAGCCAATTCTCCTGTCTCTTCCTTTCTTCTATTAATAGTATAGACTTCGCTGTTTTACTACTCCCAGAACACCATCCGTAACCTCTCCACATTAGTACTTCTCCCTCCATGTTCAAAAGTTCATTATCTTTTCAACTTTACCTCTGATCAACTTACTCCCAACCTGTACGGAAGTTCAGTCTTCATTTTCATCCACAGCATGCTCAAACATTTGGATGCTTTCTACATGAAATTCATGATTACAATGACATCAATAATCACTACTACGAGACACAGTGGTGGAGAAAGGTGTACAGAAATTATGCTGCTGTAAATCTGGAGTGCCACCCCTTAATATATGATGAAAAACCCAAAGGCCAAATACAGACCCCTATGTTATCCAATACCTTAACTACCCATGGCTAATTGGGAATCCAGAAATGTTAAGTAAAACAAGTCTTTGGCACATGACCTCAAAACCCATTTGTGCAGATCAAAGTGATATATACTTAAGTTAACAAATGCACAAAAAATTCAAGATGAAAAGCAAGTGCAATTCTTCCCCCCCCATCGATGGTTCCGAGTGTTTTGCTTCCTTAGTTGCTGAATGATGGTAAATATTTACTCAGTGTATTTAGGTGCAAGTACTAAAATTACAGCTTGTGGCTGAAAATAGTGTCACTATAGATACCTATGGCTATTCAGCACTATCTATTGCACATTGATTCAGCTAGCATCTTTCATATTAGATATGAGTTACAAACTGTACATGAAATGACAAACAGGTGACAGGTTTTTGACATTTTAGTGAATCACATTTATTAGTACATTGAAGATGAGAAACTCAACACAACACGGAGTGTTAAGAATTCAAGGAAGTTTACAAGATTAGTCCAGGTTACAATGCAAAACACACATGCTGAATGTTATACCAGATTCACAAGTTAGCAGCAGCTTCAGTCCAGTTTCAAAAAAAAAGTGTTAAGATTAAGAAGAACAAGTTTTTACTCTGGAAAAAAAAAAGTGTCCATCTTTAATTTTGGAGAATGTGACCATGAGCTTTAGCACTAGTTTTAATAAGCCAAGCTGGTTAGTGAGATTAGCTTTTCCAAAAATCCGTGCTTTTGGTGCTGGTGGTGGTGGAGAGGAGGGAAGAGAGATATTTTTTCTTCAACTGTTAGTCAAATCTCCATTGAGGGGAGGTGTATATACTGTTCTTCCATTGGTGGCAGTGGGAATTTAAATCAAGTGGGAGAAAGGCTAATGGGGATTCCATCACATTACCATCTCCGCCCCAACTAAGTACAGGGCAGAAAGGCTTGTAGACGACCTTCCCACTCTGCCAATTTGCCTTGTGGGCAATAAGTTGACATTAACCAATAGCAAGCAAGGTACGTCATGCAGGAGATCAAAAGTAAAACGCTGGCAGGGTTCCGGTGCATACTTTTATTATTTTTCGGGGTGGCGGCGGCGGGGGGGGGGGGGGGGGGAGAAGAGAGCTGATGCGGTTTGGAAGAGGAGAAAGGCGATTCCCTTGATCAAAGGCACAGAGATTGATCAAGGAGCCTTCCGTCAGAAAAACGGCAAAGAGGGAAATGAAATGAAAGTCACCCCAATTTTGTGATCATTGCTGACCCTTTCTCCACCCCATCTCATTCACCTGTGGCCTGGAGTGGGTGCAGTGCTACCTTCAGTCAACCTCCCATTCTCACTGTTCAGCAATTCTGCCTGCAAGCAGCTCTGAGAAGCCTTGATTTCCTTCTTGGTGATCTTGATCCTGGGGAAGGGTCATCACTGCCCAGTTAAAGGTCTAATCTGCAATTAGTTTAGCAGACCGTTCCAAGTGGAAGCGATATGGGGCTCTCACTAGCTCTCCAGCTGATTAGAAGGACCATTTTGCCTCCATTACATACCCAACAAGTCAACAGAGTGCAGTATTGAGAAGAACAAAGTTGAGGTCAGAGGATAATTATAAAGCAAGACTGCATTTCTACTAGAAGAGTGAACAATGAGGGAACTCTCCTTTGTAAATTTTTCACACTAAGCCAATTCACACTCGTTCTTCCTTGCACCCCAAGGGAGAAACTACAAATTTCCAAAGATGGAGCAAATTGTTGAGGAGTCAAATATAAATCTAGCACATTTAGTGATGCGTTTTGAGTCACTATGAAAGTCCGAACATCCAGTGTCTCAAGATGCACCACACCACCTGGCAGTCTCATAACAAATTAAGACCGAATTCCAACTGAGAAGCACAATCATGAATTCATCCCATTTGACGTGTTCTAAAGCATATTCATGACAGCACTCCCACAAAACATTTCTCCAGTGTCCCCAGTTATTCAGCTAAAATGTAATGGGAGTTCAACAAAGGAAGCAAACACAGTGAAAGGTTCAATCAAGGAATTCAAAGTTTGGACATGGAGGTGGTGAGTAGAGGACATGTAGGTACAGAGAGGTCACATGAAGCAACAAAATCAAAACCTTAAACTACTGCTATAACATTGCAACAACATTTGGTTTTCATCTATTAGCACTAGTGTGATGAGAGGTGGTTTCTTTCCTTCAGCCTTCAACAAATTTAAGAAATTAAGCAGAGCAAGAGATGAAATTTAGAAACAAGTTGTACAGCCCGATCAAAGCTGCTCAATTTTTGAGCGCAAATTAGGACACTGGTCAAGCCATCTTTCTATTCATTCTTCTTTGATTGTGCCATTAATGCACATGGACAACTTTCAGAATCTTGACTGGTAGATACTGGAAAAATTGAATGAGTTTCTAAAATCCTTTCCAAACATAACAAACATTCAGGAAATTACTTTTGTGAATTTCCTATGATCAACAAAAGGAAAGCAGCCTTAAGACTGGAAACCATGCCCCCATTATACACAAGTCTCCAAATCAAATAATATGACCTAAAGTTCAACATCTACCAAGAGCCCAACATTCACAACTCCTAAAACAGGGCAAACTCCTACAGTGGGTGTTGTCCTTAAAGTGGATATCAGTACATTGGTCACTCAGGAAACAATATCCATTAAGTTAATTTCGTAATTGAAAAGGAAAATGAAACCAGAAAGGATTAAAAAAGGAGAAATTTCAGTTGTATTAACTTCAGTATGCAGCACTGGTTGCAGACATCTGCAGATTTTCTGGGTTTGGTTTTTTTTTTAAAAATAAAAACCAAAAAATCTTTTGTCAAAGAATGTGGAGGTGCCAGTGTTGGACTGGGTTGCTCTGAAAGCTTGCGATTTCAGATAAACCTATTGAACCATAACCTGGTGTTGTGTGATTTCTGACATTTCTCAAAGGATGCCGCACCTGCCAGTTTATGGTTTGATAGGCACCAAGGCTCTTGGGTAATTTATCAAAGCAGCTTAGATCTGAAATAGTCCCTAAATATGAACAAATACTACAGACAGTACACATTCTGATTAAAACAAAAGTGTACAATTCAACAAGGATGATCCAAAAGCTGGATCAAAGATTAAAATTGCCCTGTCCCTAGCCCATGGACTGCAGAATTAAGGCTGTGTTAGCTAAGGCCAACTAAGCTGGAAATGTGGTGACAAAACTTTAACAGATGGACAAGCCACTATAGCTGAAAGTAAAACACCGGACAAACGAAAAATTGATATAAGAAGTTAAAGAATATACTTCTGAAAAGAAAGTTCAATAACACATCAGCTATTTATAAATAGCTGTATACTAAAAACATTGCAACATCAAGTTTTGTTTCATTAAATTATACTAAAATTGAAGATGACTGCATGATTACATAGAGAAAAAACCATCAAAAAAAAACTGGTGGTAAGATTAGCATAACTGACATCATCAATAAAGACAAAAAAGACTTAAAAAATGAAATATTACATCAAAGGAGAACTTTCCAAAGTTTTAGTTTACAGTAGAAACTTCTTGAAAGGGCAAGTCTTGATGTGCAACAACAAGCCTGTCTGGCACTTAGCATCCAAGTCCTTGGCACAGTAAGGAAACCTTACATGCATATGTAGCAATCAAAATTTGCAATATCAGAACTTTAGACCGCCACAAACAGGTCATATTTCAAACACTTCCCACCCCATGGTAACTTTTATTTCAAAAATGTTGTCTCTCCACTTCAATAGTCGGTGTAAACCTCTTGCAGTGTGACTCGAAGTGAAATGCAAGGCTTGCATTAGTGAGCCTACATTAGAGTTACTTATGAGATTGTTATCAACTCAAGAAAGATGTGGCCAAGATTCATGCTACCTGGACGTGAAGCAGTCAGAAGCAGACGTCTCACCTCCTGAATACTTCTACACCAGAGATGCAAAGCAAGATAGGCAGTGAGTTTCTAAGCTAAAGCAGCTTTCAAGCCAGACTATGAAAGTGTAGTAAGATTTTGAATGCGGGAAAACACAGGCCAGAATCTCAATCCGGTAACAGCATCCACTGTTGCAGCACTTTCCAAAAGTCACAATATTTAACAAGTCAATGAGGTTATTAAGTTCCCAAATTCTGTGAACCCCCTTATGTAGAAAGGCAGTATAAAAGTCAGTCGTAGCCAATTCCAATTTTTCGACTATTTTCTCCTCTCCTTTCATTTATTAAATATCTACACGTTTAAAACTGTATACAAACTACATTTAAAATTGCTGCAAAACAAAACAGCACTTTAAGTCAAACAAAATTCAATGACAGAAATTGAATGGTACTTTCCTCAAAATAAAAGGGGGAAAAATTGAACCCGAATACAAGAATTTGGATTACTTTGGTTATCACAAACCAGCCATTGCAGTATTGATAGCTTTTCAGATTAATGAAGCAAAATTAATATTTGGCATCTTGAGCACTTTGATGGATTAACAAAGATTTGGTTAGGAGTTCAATTTTTCAACCCAACAGTTCCTTCACCAATATTCAGCATTCCACTGGTCCAAAAGATGAAAACTGTACAACTCAAACCTCCATCCCTCCTCAGGTACACAAAGTTACAGCCGCATAACAAAAGCTATGCAGATATTCAGTGATTGGGTAAACTACTCAATGAGTTATTTGCACAAATGTTGTGTGAATAATGTCTGATAAAATTTATATTTTTAATTCTTTAAATCACCAAGCTCTAGATCCATAATTCACTACAGCAATCTACCAGATTTCAAAAGATTAAGAAAGTAAGCAGAAGCAGCTAAAAATTTAAAGACACTCTTTGAATCTTTGACGCTTGCCAGAACTGTGATGCTTGGCAGAACTGGAGCTGGAAATAATTGACAAAAACCTTCTCAAGTTGATACTTTCAGAGCTGTGGAGTCGAGCTGTGCAAACATTTAATCACTGAAGCTGCTCGTGTGGTGCAGAGTAGCCTGATTGATAAAAAGCTCCATTCTACGCTGCTAGATAGATAGTTGGAGGCAAGGGAGAAAGGAAGCAAAAAAGGACAGGAAGTTAGTTTAAACGAAGTAGAAAGCAGATATGTTAAGCAGACTAGCAGCCTGGAAAAAAAAAAGAAAAGATCAGAATCACAAACCATCAAAACCACACAATATTCACCAATTTTCTTCCTCTGCTCTGAAATCTCAATTAGACAAGCAACTCTGCAATCTGTACTTCACTCAAATGCCCATCAGTCCCGAGAGCACCTCAACAAGGTCTCCAACAACCAAAAATCACTGCTGAGCTTAATAGAGATTCACACTGTGCACTTTCAGCTGGCCAATTTTCCCCACTAGCTGTAGGGGCAAAAGAGCAAATGCTAATTCTTTGTCTTTACCAATCCAACACTTTCACAAAATGAAGTTATATGGACTGTATGGTTCAGATGGTGTGTGACTTTACAAGGTAAATATTCTCATCCATACAAATCTCAACCTTCACATTGTATACAGTTATTGACTAGGATGCCTTTGAATACAAAAAGAACTGGAATATTTGTAATGCCAAATTACTCAGTATGTTTTTAAAGCTTACTTGGGTTGCATTTAAATTTTGCCTGCCCTTGATTGCTTACACATAGTATGAAAAGTTTGCTATATTTTAAAAACTTTACTGATTAAACGCTAATAAACTTGTTCAGTTCCCTGAATATGTCATCTAAAAAGTCTATTTTAGCACTGAGGGTTGATACAGCTTGTATAAATACTGGATATGACTCACCATTCACTGATATTTAAAGAAAACATGCACACGTCATCTCCTGCCAAAGAGGATGATTGCTGCTGTGGTACAATACCTCAGCAGCTCTCTGTACCTTGCAAGTTCCATTCACATTTGCAAAAAGGTTGTGAGCATGAAGCTATACCGAGGAAGATTCACAGCCAAATGCACCTAATCTTTGCACAAAATCTACTTGCTTACATAGTCCAAAAGAACTCATGGGATTATCACACCATGTGATGAGGCAGTACATCTTAGCTCAACCATCCAGGAAGATTTTTAAAGCCATATGGAGCTATAGGGATTATCGCAGATTATTAAAGCCTTTTGATTTCAAGATGAGGTCTTGCAAAACTAGTATTTCTTTAGAAAGTCTGTTCCAGAACTTCTAATACTTTTTAACTGATTTGAATTCTTGTCATTTGTCCTAGGAAAACTAGTTGAATTTTACAACTCACTGCCACACTCAAAGCCAAAATGGTGCATTCTTACTACCAGCTGTGGGTCACCTAACTCAGGACAGACTTAAAATTACATCACAATTTTTGCTTTAATCAGGTCACAGGATATAGGCATTGCTGGCCAAGCCAGATTTCATTGCCCATCCCTAATTACCCTGGAGAAGGTAGTGATGAGCTGTCTTCTTGAACCACTACAGTTCTATTGCAGGGACACCAACTGTGCCATTAGGTTTTTGGATCCCAGGTTTTTGACCCATTGACAAAAGGTATGCTTCCAAGTGCGTTACTTGGAGGGGAACTTGTAGTGATTTTCCAGTGCAACTGCTGTCCTTATTGTTCTGGACGGTGGTGGCCTCAAGTTGGGACGGTGCTGTTGCAGCAGCTTTGGCAAGTTACTGCAGCGCATCTTGTAGATTACACACAATGCTACCACTGCTCATTGGTGGGAAGAATGCAAGAGTAAAATGTAGCATGTGGTGGAAGGGATGCCAAACAAACAGGTTGCGTGTCTTGGACAGTGTCAAGCTTCTTTAGCTACAGACGTTCAGGGAAATGTTCCTCCACGCTTACAAGAAATGTTTGGAGGGGCATGGGCCAAGCACAGGCAGGTGGGACTAATTTAGTTTGGGAATATGGTCAGCGTGGACTGGAAGGTGTGTTTCTGTGTTGTACGACTACTTCTGACTTGTGCTTTTCCTTACCTGGTGAACCCTTAACAATTAAACCATGACTGTAAAGACTATTCAGATTCAAGTCCATTTTTTCTACTACATGAATACATTTGCCTTGGTATGGATTCATGTTGGGGAAAGAAATCAGAATAGACTGTACTCAATCTATATAGGTTGGGAACGAAAAGAGAAAACGAATGAAATTAAATTATAAATTACCTCATGGTTGAGCATAAAAACAAATTACAAATATACAATACATGGGGACAAATTCAACTATACAAAACTACCACTTCTAGGCTGAATAGTGACGCAATAATATGTAGTACCATATCTACTACCCAATTAGTCAATGGAAATCCCAAGTAGATTGATCTGCCAAGAAAACAAAAACTCAAATCTAACCTCCTTTAGAAGGATTCAAACAAACAGATGAAAATAACTGATGAACCACATCACCTGAGCTGTGGTAAATGCATGATTACACCTGGTTAGCCCCAAGTCAGGGAGAACAACCTTATCAAAACTAACAGACTTAGGGACGTCTTACATTTTGTTCTATTTCTACCAAAAGCAACTCCACCACTTAGTCTAGTGGCAAGTTGTGCAGGTCAGAGTGCGCGCAAGCTTCAGAGTTTTATTTGATTTTCTGATCACACGCAAAGAATCATTTTTAAGCCTCAACACCCTGAATTTTTAGGGGATGTAGTGGATAGCAGGATTTCAAAGAAAGAGAGAAAGCCAGCCAAGACTTCATGCTTATCACTACTCAGCATTTTCTGCTGATAGCGGCACCAGTCAATGGCAATTCCCATCAAATAAATAACCCAACTACAAAACTTTCATGCGCAATCATGCAAAGTGGCCATATAGAGGTAGGTTATTCCATGCCTAACAGCACTCAACCAAATGTAGCTCAACTTAGACCTTCTTGAGAGAAGATAAACATTTGCTGCTGTCTTTATCAAACTTATGTAGCAAGCACAAACAGTCAACTGTAATGGTTTAAAAAAAACAGAATTTACTTCTTTAGAACCAAAAAGAAACAACCTTATCAGTCATAACAAGGCGTGGGGCTGGATGAACACAGCAGGCCAAGCAGCATCATAGGAGCAGAAAAATTTTTCTGACGAAGGGTCTAGGCCCGACACGTCAAGCTGTCCTGCTCCTATGATGCTGCTTGGCCTGCTGTGTTCATCCAGCTCCACACCTTGTTATCAAAGATCGGTTTCTACTCCAGTTCTTCCAAGAAAGTATTAGCTTTTAACGTTTAGTATTTGTATGAAACTTCTGCTGAACAGTTTCCACTTTTGACTCCGTGCTTCATTTGATAATTCAGTAATTGACAAATGTTAGGATAAAGTTTCAGTTTTTCTGGAGGCAAACAAAAATCTCCACAGCAACATTTAATGCCAAAACAGGCAAGCAATCTATGGGGTAGGGTATTTAGAACAGTGAGGAAAAATGTCAGTTATGAACCTGTGGAATCTTCTACCACAGAGGTTTTTGGAAGCCAAGCCACTGAATATATTCAAGAGATAGATACATTATCAGATGTTAAAAGGCATCAAGGGGATATGGGAGAGAATGTGGAAATATTGCATTTGAGACAAATGATCAGCTACAAAGAGCCTAATGGCCCACTCTGCTTCTTATTTCTAGAAGGAAGGTCAGGAGGCAGGTACAAATGTCACGCAAGTCTGTGCCTGCTACAACATGCCTAGCAAACAGAAGGTAATTCTTTGGCTTGGAAATGGACAAAGTCCACATTCCACAAGAGATTTTTGCAAGATGACCCCGATTAGTAGTGTGCTTTCCAGCTTAGTGTTGACATTGTCAGCTAATTTGATTTCTTTTAATTTAGTCTTTGCCACTTTACATTATCTACAAGCATGGAAAGAATGCTGATGACCCTCAGCAGTTGTTGGAGATACAGTCAGCATCATATGCATTAACATACCAATGTTTATTGAAACAATGCTTTCTTGGACTCTTTGCATCAATATGGATTCAGGTGAATTGGTGGGAGAAGGAAAAAACACTTCTTTGCTGATAATTAGTGTCTCACACACACACACACACACCTGAGCTCTCCCTCAGATGATGATTCTGGGGAGGCTGAAAACGTCTAAAAGGTGGATCAGTGACAACCTTTCAGGTATCAGTGGAATCAGGGAGGGACCCAGAGGACAGGAAAATAGCTAACATAATAGCCTGTTTAAAATAATAGGAGGGATGAAGGCAGAAGACGGCAAATTATAGTTTGTTTAGACTAACATTGTTTGCAAGATTTTAAGAGACCATTATTTAGGATGAGATTGCTGACTACTTGAAAGTACATGTTAAAACAGGGCTCAGTCAGCACAACTTTGTCAAGGGGTGATTGCTCCTGCCAAAATCAGTTAAAATTACTTGAGGAGGTAATGATCAAATTACATAATGGACAGGCAGTGAATGTGATCTTTTCGGATTTCCAGAAAGGCCTCCGACAAGGTGTCACACAGGAGGCTGCTAAATAAATTAATAGCCCATAGTATTAGGGGTAAGGTACTGGCTTGGATATAGACTGACTGACTGGTAGAAGGCAGGAGTGAGGATGAATGGGTCTTTTTCAGGAAGGCAGCCACTGACCAGAGGAGATCCATACGGGTCACTGCTGGAACCACAGCTATTCACATTAAATTGATGAAGGAACTGACAGTATTGTTGCTCCGTTTGCAGGCAACAAGATAAGTGGAGGGTTAGATAGTGTTGAGGAGGCAGGGAGGCTCCAAAAAGTGTGTTGGACAGGCTAGGAGAGTGACAAAGTGGCAGATGGAATACAACATGGAAAGGTGAGGTTATGCACGTTGATAGGAAAAATAGAGGCATAGACTATTTTCTAAATGGGGAAAGGCTTTGAAAATCTGAAGCATAAAAAGGGAGTCGACCCATTGTCTCCACCTGCTCCTGCCCCACCGAACTCATCTCCACCTACCTAGACTCCATTTTCACCCCCTACCTACGTCTGTGACACCACCCACGCCCTCCACCTCCTCCAGAACTTCCAATTCCCAGGTCCCCAACACCTCATTTTTACTATGGACGTCCAGTCCCTATATACCTGTATTCCCCATGCTGATGGCCTAAAGGCCCTCCGCTTCTTCCCGTCCCGCAGAACGGACCAATCCCCCTCCACCGACACCCTCATCCGCCTAGCCGAACTCGTCCTCGCCCTCAACAACTTTTCTTTCAATTCCTCCCACTTCCTACAGACAAAGGGGGTGGCCATGGGTACCCGCACGGGCCCAGGCTATGCCTGCCTCTTTGTAGGTTACGTGGAACAATCCCTCTTCCGTACCTACACTGGCCCTAAACCCCACCTCTTCCTCCGTTACATTGATGACTGCATCGGCGCCGCCTCGTGCTCCCACGAGGAGCTCGAACAGTTCATCCAATTCACCAACACCTTCCACCCCAACCTGAAGTTCACCTGGACCATCTCCAACACTTCTCTCTCCTTCCTGGACCTCTCTGTCTCCATCTCGGGCAACCACCTCGAGACAGATGTCCATTTCAAGCCCACTGACTCCCACAGCTACCTGGAATACACCTCCTCCCACCCACCCTCCTGCAAAAATGCCATCCCCTATTCCCAATTCCTTCGCCTCCGCCGCATCTGCTCCCAGGATGAGACATTCCAATCCCGCACATCTCAAATGTCCTCATTCTTCAAGGACCGCAACTTCCCCCCCCACAGTGGTCGAGAACGCCCTCGACCGTGTCTCCCGCATTTCCCGGAACACATCCCTCACGCCCCGTCCCCGCAACAATAACCAAAAAAGAATCCCCCTCGTCCTCACGTACCACCCCACCAACCTCCGGATCCAACGCATCATCCTCCGACACTTCCGCCATCTGCAATCAGACCCCACTACCAAAGACATTTTTCCCTCCCCACCCCTATCTGCCTTCCGGAGGGACCACTCCCTCCGTGACTCCCTTGTCCGCTCCACATTCCCCTCCAGCCCCACCACACCCGGCACTTTTCCTTGTAACCGCAGGAAGTGCTACACCTGCCCCCACACCTCCTCCCTCACCCCAATCCCAGGCCCCAAGAAGACTTTCCACATCAGGCAGAGGTTCACCTGCACATCTGCCAATGTGATATACTGCATCCGCTGTACCCGTTGTGGCTTCCTCTACATCGGGGAAACCAAGCGGAGGCTTGGGGACCGCTTTGCAGAATACCTGCGCTCAGTTCGCAACAAACAACTGCACCTCCCTGTCGCGAACCATTTCAACTCCCCCTCCCATTCCTCAGATGACATGTCCATCCTTGGCCTCCTGCAATGCCACAGTGATGCCACCCGAAGGCTGCAGGAACAGCAAATCATATTCAGCCTGGGAACCCTGCAGCCCAATGGCATCAATGTGGATTTCACAAGCTTCAAAATCTCCCCTCCCCCAACCGCATCCCAAAACCAGCCCAGCTCATCTCCGCCTCCCTAACCTGTTTTTCCTCTCACCCCAAGCCACACCCCCATCTCCTAGCTACTAACATCATCCAGCCCCCTTGACCTGTCCGTCCTCCCTGGACTGACCTATCTCCTCCCTACCCCCCTACCTACACTCACCTTTACTGGCTCCATCCCCGCCTCGTCGACTTGTCTGCCTCCTCTCCACCTATCCTCTCCTCTATCCGCCTCCCCCTCTCTCCCTATTTATTTCAGAACCCTCTTCCCCTCCCCCATTTCTGATGAAGGGTTTAGGCACGAAACATCAAGTTTTCCTGCTCCTATGATGCTGCTTGACCGGCTGTGTTCATCCAGCCCCATGCTTGTTATCATAGGAGATCTAGTTCAGGATTCTCCTAAGGTTAACTACAGACTCAAATTGGCAGTAAGGAAGGTAAATGCAACATCAGCATTCATTTCAAGACAGCCAGAAAACAAGAGCAAGAATATGCTGCTGGGGCTGTGTAAGGCTCCGGTCAGAACACATTTGGAATATTGAGAACAGTTATGGGCCCATATCTTAAAAAGGATGTGCTGGCCTTGGATAACGACCAAAAGGAGGTTTACAAGAATGATCCCAGGGACAAAAGGGCTTGTTGTCAGAGGAACAGTTGAGGGCTCTGGGTGTGTACGTGAATGAGGATAGAAAAATGAGGGGGAAATCTAATTGAAACTTACCAGAATACTGAGAGGCCTGGATAGAGTAGACATGGAGGACACAACCAAAGAATGAAGGGTTGATGCTTTTGAATTACGATGAGAAGAATTTCTTCACCCAGAGGGTGGTGAATCTGTGAAATTCATTGCCACAGAAGGCTATGCAGGCCAAGTTAACGTGTGCATTTAAGATGAGGTAGACAGGTTCTTGATTAGTCAGGGGATCAAAAGGTTATAGGGAGAATCAGGAGAGCAGGGTTCAGAAATACCTCAACCATGATTGAATGGTGGAGAAGACTTGATAGGCTGAATGGCCTAATTCTGCTCCTACACCTTACAGCTGTATGGGCAAAACTGAGCAACAGTAAAGGATTTAAATGGCATCGTGCATAGACACCTGGTAGCAGCTCAGAAGTGCTTGATTATACAAATGCAGAAATTAGGCAAGTGTGTAGAAAGCCACAGTAGCATTAATGGGGGATTTTAACTTCAAGATTGGGAGAGGCAGACTAATACCAGTCAGAAAGGTAGTGGATTTATGGAGTGTGTCTGGACTAGTTTCCTACAGCAAAAAGTGTGTCCTGGACGCATCAAGGGGCAAGCAATATTGGATTTAGCAACAAGCAGTGAGCTGAATTTAATTAGTAACTTAACTGTGCACAAACATTTATCAAATAGTGATCATAACATGATTGGGTTCAATGTGTCATCCAGGTGTGAAAACACTCATTTTCATTTAAATCAGGGAAAGCTAGTATGGGTTCTTGACAGGTAGGTCATGCCTGACAAACGTTCGAATTTTTTGAAGGGGTGACTACGGTACTCAACACAGTAATGCCTATAGATGTTGTTTGTATGGGCTTCTAGAAGGGATTTGATAAAGTACCATAAAAGAGACTTATCTAAGGTAGAAGTTCATGAAATGGTGGGCAAATTACTGATATAGCTGGGAAGTTAGCTGAATGGCAGGCAACAGAAAGGAGGGACAGTGGGTAGGTACTTAAACTGGCAGGACGTGACAAGTGGTGGACCTTCATCAGGGTCTAGGCCCGAAACGTCAAGCTTTCCTGCTCCTCTGATGCTGCTTGGCCTGCTGTGTTCATCCAGCTCCACACCTTGTTATCTCTGATTCTCCAGCAGCTGCAGTACCTATTATCTCTGAGCATAGTATTCCATTCTGGTTTACGTTCAGCAAGATGTCCACTTAGCACTTCAAGAGGAAAAAGCGATAACTTCCCATTGTATAGAGGGTGATCCTCGTAAGTAGGCTCAAGAGTCAGATTAACAGACTGTCGATGTAACAAAGATCTTCTTCACAAAAACAAATCCGCTGGATCTAACATCAGAAGAACTGGCTTCTGTCAAGTGCTGCCAGGTACAAAAAAAATAGAAAAAAATTTTCCTGGCAATCATTTTCCATCACAGCAGCAAGATGGGTACAGACGTGAGAGGCAATACTGCAGACCACAGTCTGAAGAACAGAGCAAGCCTAATGGCATTTGGTTTTTGGGAGGGCCAGAGAGTGGGGGGGGTGCGTTGGTGGGTAGCAGAGAACAAAGTATGTCTCAAAATTAGGTAAGTAGTTGCTTGCTGAGTATTCTTTTACTTTTAGTATTAGCATATTCATTCAAACCAGCAGCTGGAAAATTAAAAATTTCAAGTGAGTTAATTAATTAGATGTTACACTTAAGAGAAATGATCAGAGGTTTAGAGGAAGCAAGGCACGTCAAACAAGACATTAACTAGATTTTAAAAAGGAGGAATATAAGACCGTAAGACCATAAGACATAGGAGTGGGAGTAAGGCCATTCGGCCCATCGAGTCCACTCCGCCATTTAATCATGGCTGATGGGCATTTCAACTTCACTTACCCGCACTCTCCCCGTAGCCCTTGATTCCTTGCGAGATCAAGAATTTATCAATCTCTGCCTTGAAGACATTCAACATCCTGGCCTCCACTGCGCTCCGTAGCAATGAATTCCACAAGCCCACCACTCTCTGGCTGAAGAAATGTCTCCTCATTTCCATTCTAAATTGACCCCCTCTAATTCTAAGGCTATGCCCACGGGTCCTAGTCTCCCCACTTAACGGAAACAACTTCCCAGCATCCAGCCTTTCTAAGCCATGCATTACCTTGTAAAATCTTAGATCATGAATGTACTACAGAAATTACAAGGAGACAGTCACTTGGCCCAAGCTAATTCATGTCAGCTTTCTGTCGAATAATCCATTAGATCCCATTCTCCCTCCTGCCCTGCAAGTTTATTTTGTTCAAGTGTCCATTCAATTTCTTTTTGAAATAGATAGCTTCCACTTCCACCATCCTTACTGGTAACAGTCTCTCCATCCTGCATCACACCTACAGCCTGATCCTCATTGTCCTTCCTATTGCCACATGTCTGTGCACAAGTGTAACTCAAGTTACTACGTTCAAAGTCCTACTTTTTAAAATTTTCTCCCTAACTCTTGAAATTCAGCCTATGGGAACTCGGTTCTTGGCCTCTTCATTGTTTATATCAGCATCCACCACACCTTCTGGTACACATAACTCCCCCGACAGAATGTACAGCAGCCGATCCAGGATATCCTTTACTTAGGCACTAGGGACGCAAAATGCTATACAGGACTTAATAGCAGCAAGGCTGATCAGTCTGTTACCTGACTACAGAATCAACTGATTTGACAGTGATGGCAAAGGAGAACACAGAAGAGCAGCAATGTTCAGAGCGCACTTTTTCCAAGACGCCATCATTCCTAGAGTTTCCCCAGAGTGCAGCTTGAGTGTGACACACACCATAAGAAGCTTGCACCACTTTCTCTTCCCAATGGCCATCCATCTATTTTTCGATTCTTACTGCTTGTGTGAGACAACCACCCAGGGTATATGATTCCAGAACTCACCATCTCTGCTCTTCGATGGTTCAATTTCAAAAATTTATGCTTGAGCCACTGCAGGTCTTAAGTGTAGAAACTTGAGGATGCTTCATATTGTACAGAAATTGCAAACATGTTGCACCTGACCTTAGTTTCAAGGTTAGTTTGGGATTCTTCAGCTTCTTAAACAAAGGAGATTGCTAGGAGATTTTATGGGGGTACACAGGATTATGTCAACTGGAAGTGTCAAAGAGAAGCTGTTCCTGTTAGCCAATTAAATAAGGAATAAAGAAGCACAGACTTGAGGATTTTGACAAGATGCGCGAGAGAAAATGGGAGGAACTTTTTTTAGAAAAAGAAACAAAGTTACGTAACCTGAAACTCACTTCCCAAAATGAGGAGGAGACAGGCCAATGAATTTTAAAAAGAAATTGGATCAATTTGAGAGAAATAAACCTGCAGTCTCTCAGGAATACTGCAGGCGGGAAAAGAGGGAACTGCTCGAGTACTCCAGACAGCAAGCACAGGCTTAGTGCACCAAACGGTCTCTTCTATGCCTTAACGATTGTAATTGACCCTAAAGCAATGGTGAGGTTTTAACATGAAGTAATTGCTTTTACACGCAAGCAGTGAATAATTATGCTGAATTCCTTCAAGAAATTGAGCTCTTTCTAGAAGACACAAAAGACATCCTCTTAAACTAGGTATTGGTAATATGATGGACTCGTTTTAGGTCAGGAGCCATTTTCAATATTTCCCAACCACACATACCTCCCCCACCAGTCCTCCCAACAAGGTGGGTAAAACCTCTTCTCTCAGATTACCTAGTTCCAACTGGGAATGAAATTTCTGTATCATTGTGCACAAAGCATCACAACTATATGGGACAGATTAAGTGAGCCAGTTCAGTTTCAAATGTTACGCTATTCAAGTTATTGGATGAACATAGCACAAGGGATTGAGTTTGTTAGTATGGTAACTACTTCACATCTACCACAGTCTTCTCCATTCTCAACTAAATACAACAATCGTTATGAAATTCAGGGCAGTACGTTGATTCATTTCAGTCATTTTAAGGGCAAATTTGAAAATTAAAGGAAAAATATGCATATAAAAAACACCACATATAAGCAACTGGCATTGTAAAATTATGGTACCACTAAAGGAATACCCCCAGACATGAGCAATGACTTCACTGAAAAAGCTTTGTCATTGAGATAGAGAAATTAGGTAACTACAATTAAATATTTATTGACTGAAACATGGTAAGAACTCACCAATACAACAGTAGGACCACCAAGTAGCTTCAAAGCTCAATTAGGGGAAAACAAATAGTAAAGCTGTAGAGTTCAACCAGTATCCAATTCAATTTATTGTCCGTACAGAAAAGTTAATTTCAGCTACTTCTCATTCATTAAAATATATATATATATATGTGTGTGTGTGTGTGTGTGTGTGTATGTATATAGAAATATATATATATATAAATAAAATGAACAAACAAAGAGAAGGAAAATTGCCCTACTATAAAAATTCAAACATTGACTAAAATATATTAGAACTCCAAACTCCTCTTAGAAATTCTTATACAGAAGGGCACGTAGGAGTTCACAAACCAATGTGTTTTTCAGATTCACTCGTGGGACAAGGGTGTTGGTGGCTGGCCAGCATTTATTACTTGCTTTCTTGAACCAATGCAGTTCACGTGCTGTAGGTTGACCTGCAATATCCTTTGGTAGGGAATCCCAGGATTTTGACCTAATGACAACGACGGAATGGGGAGTAGCTTGGAAGGGAACTTGCAGGGGGTGACATTCCCATCCATCTGCAGCCCTGGTCATTCTAGATGGAAGGGATCATGGGTTTGGAAAGTACTGTTTAAGGATCTTCGGCAACTTTTTTGCCATGCTTCTTGTACACAGTAGCAGGACTGTGTACTGAGCATTGGCAGTGAAGGGAATGGACGCCAGTTACTTTGTCCTGGATGGTGTCAAGCTTTTTTTGTTGTTGGAGCTGCACCCATCCAGCCAAGTGTGGAATATTCCATCACACTCCTGGCTTGTGGCTTGTGCCTTGTACATGAAGAATGGGCTTGGGGAGTTACATGCCAAAGTATTCCTAGCCTCTGTCCTGCTCTTGTACCCATTGTATTTGAGTTCCCAGATGAGTTTCCGATTAATGGCATCGCCAAATGTGTTCATAAAAAAGGAAGGTTCAGTGACAGCAACACCACTGAATGTCAAAGCACAGTGATTAGGTTGTCTCTTAGTGGAGATGGTCATTTCCTGGCATTTGTGGGACGTGACTGTTACTTGCCACTTGTCAGCCCAAGCCTAGGATATTGTCCAGATCTTGCTTCATTTGAACATGGACTGCTTCCATATCTGAGTCGTCGCAAATGGTGCTGAACATTCAACACCAACATTGGTGAACATCCCCACTTCTGACCTTATGATGGAGGGAAGGTCATTGATGAAGCAGATGAAGGTGGTTGGATTTAGGACACTACTTGAGGAACTCTTGCAGAGTTGTTCTGCAGCTGAGACGACCAACCTCCAACAACCACGACCTTTTTCTATGTTTCTTTGTACTGCATGTACGAAATTATAGCCTTCGCCCCGAATACAAGAACATCAGTACTGAGATGAGGGGCGATTCCGAACGGGTTTTTCACTTTCATCACTGCTTCGAGAGGACTTCATCAAAAAAGGTCTGTTTATCAAATAGTGTTTCTGGCTTGAATCAATGACCTGTAACCTTAAAATATCTAGTTTTCTAAAACAGCAAAGGAGAGCAAGAGCGCTAAAATTTGCAAGACTGTGGAGGAGCTAATTACAGTAGATGCTGGAATGTGCACTGAAAATAAAAAAAAATGCTGTAGATCACAGCATCCACGGAGAGAAAGCAAGCTAACCAAGTCTAGAAGAGTCAGAGGATTCAAAACCTTAGTTTGCCTTCTCTCCACAAATGCTGCCTGACCCGCTGTGATCTCTAGCGCTTTGTTTTCAGTTCATGCTTGTGGGATCAACAAGAAAGGATTTTCACATTGATTCAGTCAAACTGCACATATTCCTTGGCCACCATATCTCTACACTGTCCCCAGACTTATCTGGGAATCTTGGTAAGCATTAGCTAAAAGTAAACATGTAGAAAGAAGTGAGGCGTGAACTATGATCAACTATGATGCCCAGGAAGGGGGAAAAAAACAAAACAACTGTCTAGTCACTCAATGCTCAAGAATGGCCAATTAGGAAGGGATGCTGCACCTACTAACTCTTATCCCTATGAGAATCAAGTCTTAAGAAAGTAATTCCTTTAAAATAAAAGGAAATAAGCTCCTTACCTAAACAGAAGAAATCATATCCAAAATAATTACAGCCTTTACAAATGACTTCTACTGAACTTCTGCAGGGAATGGACATATAGAAGTTGTTGTTTCAACCTTACCTGTGCCATCAGTTTTTCCAACACCACGCTCTCCATTTGGCAACTCTGCTGGTTCCTCTTTTGTTCCAGGGCCTGCAGAATTACATACAAAGCAGTCAAACACCATACACAATGGCATGATTCAGAATACTCTTTGTTCCAGAGCTCAAAATAATCACATAACCATCTGCCTGTCTTTCTAGGACAAAGGAAGGAAGGAAGGTATGAACAACAGATTATTATTGGTTCTGGAAGTGCTACAAATTCAAGGATTATTCAAAAGAACAATTAACAACCACACATACCACCTCTAACACTTAGAGTCCAATATGACTACCAGTTTCGAAGAGTCAAATTAGACTTGAAATATTAAGTCGGTTTCTCTCTCCACTGATGCTGCCAGACCTGTATTTCTCTAGTACTATTTTTATTTCAGATTTCCAGCTACCACAATATTTTGCTTTCATCTTCCAATATTTAAGCCAGTACTTTTGAAGTTCTGGGCTAGATCGACATGTTACAACTAGTGAGCGAGCCCTGAATTATTAGCTCTGAATCATGGTGAATCACCACCTGTTAAACTTATGGGAGCCAACTAAATCAAATTTAGTTTCAATTAAAAGGGGTTTCTGGAACACATTACCAAGCTGTGACAACCAGTTTTTCCACAACAGAAAATAACAGTTTCTTCCCAAAAACTGCAGTTAACACAGGGGAACTTGGTGAAATTACTGTAGCCAGGAAAATAGTATTAAGTAAACCGATGACAAAGGCAGATAAGTCGTCAGACTTGATGGTCTGCACTCTAGGGTATTAAAGGGTGTGGCAGCAGAGATAGCAGATGCAGTAGTTATAATATTCCAAAATTCCCTGGATTCTGGAAAGGTACTAGCAGACATGTGATATCCTCATGTGAGAAAGGACACAGGCAAAATGTGAGAAATTATAGACCTCTGCAGTGAACAAATTGCTGCAAAATCAATCGTAAAGGAGGAGGTAACTGAACATTTGGATAAGCAAAGCTCAATTTGCGTATTGTGTCCTGTTTTATCCTCCTTACTTGAGAACGCATCCAGCAGCACTGGAGGCAGTTCAGGGGAGGTTCACCATACTGCTTCCAAGGATGAAAAAGGCTGTCGTATGAGAAGCAGTTGAATAGCTTGGGTTTATACTTGCGTTCAGAAAAAAGGTGGGGGGAACCTGATTGAGGGAAATAAATGCTAAAGGGTATTGTTAATGTGGAATTGAATAGATGTTCCCCTTGATGGGATAGTCTAGAACAAGAGGTTATTAGGTATACAACGTGAAGAGGTAGGTTTAAAACTGCGATGAGGAGAAACTACTTCAGGTGGTTGTGGAACTCACTTCCCCAGAGTGCAGTGGAGGCAGGGACAATCAACAGGTTAAAGAAAGAAACACGTTTCTGATGAAAAGTCAGATAAAGGGCTATGGGAAGCAGGCAGGAAAATGGATTTGAGACCACGATAAGATCAGTCACGATCATGGTGGAGTGGGCTCGGAGAGCTGAATTGCCTGCTCCCGCCCCTAATTTCCATGTTCCTATGTTCATAGGTAATTAAAAAAATCACTTTTATCATCACGATTTAAAAAAGAAATCCAATCTCAATTATTTTATGCTCTTTGTAGTCAATGGCATCTGATGGTAAAAAGGGGCTGAGGCACATAACAGTTGCAAACATTTGCAATGATGTCAGATCTTTTGACTTTATTTATTTATTGCCACGTGATTCTCTAGAAATATCAACATCTATATGGAAAGCAGATATTTTCACCTGCAAACCAAAATACCATTCACACAACTAATGAAGAAATGTTGAGTAACATAGCCGCATGAGAACAACATCCACAAATAACCAAGATACAACTTGCAATTATTTGGGCATGTACTTGGAAAAATAAGAACATCTGGTAGTGATTAGTAAAATTGTGGGGACAAAAGCAAAAGAAACACAATGACAACTTAACAAGCAGAACAGGGACAAGATTTTTGAGCACCAAGATAGATACAGCTATCAAGGATCATGGGATGTTGAGATAGTAATACAATCCAATGTTGTAAAGCATGGTACCTGAAGAAATCAGTGGTCTATGTGGTTCCAACTTCCTTCCTCAATGCCATCATCTCAGTTCCCTACTGTTGGATTACTGTATTATTTTCTCATTTACACGTGTCTTCCATTTACTTTTCCCTTTCTTGAGGTGGGTCCAGTAACACCTACACTGAAGGTACTATAATGATGAACTTTAAGCAATCAAGCTATTTTTCTTTAATCAATCATCGCTATCAAATATCAGTTTGCTAGCTCACCTTCTGTCCAATTATGCTTTGACATCAAAGTCAGTTGCACTTTCTTCTCTCCTTAAAAGAAATACTAACGTACATTCCCTTGTACCAGGCTGCTGGACTCGTGCAGAAAGGTAAACATTAATATAAAATGGGAGAAATGCATCACTGAGAGCTTTTCCCACAGCACGTTTTCTTGATTCAGCTTAAAGCTTCCCCTACTTAAACAGTAAGAGGGCCAGAACATCTTTTTCAAAATCCATCATTGATTCAATTGTCTCCTTGGGAAAATATCCCAAGTTGAGTTAGAGTGTTCAGTCAGAACATAGACCATAAGCTGAAATTCCAATTCGGTCTCACCTCCAACCTTGTTTCTGACAATCAAAGTGTTAAAACCTTCATTCATGCCTAAAAATGGAAATGCTCTTCTGATATTTCTTTTCTCCTTCATACAGTTCAGCTCCTCCAAAACCTTCCCCAGATCTCTACCAATCTTGGCCACAAAGTCTTATTGATTCATCAATCCCAAGCATACTTCTCAGTGCAAAGCAAAATTCTCCCTGCTGATATCTATGGCAAAAACCTTCTCCTGTCCAAAAATCCTAGGATTTAGAACAATGCAGAGCTTTGACTTGTGCATTTACCTCAGCAAAAATAGTCAAAAAAAAAAAAAAAAAAAAAAAAAAAAAACAAAAAACCATGAAAGTAAGTTTGATCCTCAAAGTGCCCAGCAGGCTGTGTGGAAACATGAGCCTAAATTGATCAAGTTGTGGGGGGCGGGGGTAGAGAAAGAGACAGAGAGAGAAGATGGAGATGATAATAGACAGAACCTCTACATTGTGGAAACAGGCCCCTCGGCCCAACAAGTCCACACCAACCCATAGCATTCCACCCAAACTCATCCTCCTATAACCCTATATCCACACATCTCTGACCACTATGGGCAATTTAACACGGCCAATCCACCTAGCCAGCACATTTTAGGATTGTGGGAGGAAACCTGAGCACTCGGAGGAAACCCACACAGACACAGGGAGAACATGCAGACAGTCGCCCGAGGGTGGAATCGAACCCGGATCCCTGGCGCTGTGAGGCAGCAGTGCTAACCAATGAGCCCCGTGCTGCACACTACTGCAAGATGTAGTGATATATAGACCAACAGTAGGGCAACTGAAGTTGTGGAACTATAATTATTCCTCATATTATATAGTTTATTGCTCCTGTGCTAGGTGAGGCCATCTATCATATTCAGTGACCTGCGTGAAACACATAGGCGTACACAACATCAACTTTAAGTGAGAGATCATCTAAGGCCTAACTGAATTTATGGTTTTCCACATATACCATTGTTTGAGGGATGATGGCAAGGTTGCCTAATGACTCAACAGTATGCTGGGTCCACTTATATGTTCAGATGAAGGCTAATGGTTCAGATCTTGGTTTCTCCCGGTACTGATGTTTACATTTCACAAATCAAACCCATTTCTCTCATGCCAATCTTTTGCCACACATTCAACGCAATGTGAATTTACTCATTGGTCCAGTAATTATCCAAAGATTTTTTCTACTTTGTAAATTTAGCCTTTAGCTGCTCAACCTCTCCAAACAGAGCCTCTTTCTTTATCCCATTCTAGGTCATTGGTACCCATGTGGACCAAGACCACAGGATCCTTCCCCTCCCATGGCAAGGTCCTCTCCAATTTAGAGATTCTGAAACCAGGCAGGCAGTACTGCCTTCAGGACTCAAACTCTCAGCTGCACTGATCTGCACCTATCCTCTGACTACATGATCACCTACAGTTTACATAAGAACATAAGAACTAGGAGCAGGAGTAGGCCATCTGGCCCCTCAAGCCTGCCCCGCCATTTAATAAGATCATGGCTGTTCTTTTTGCGACTCAGCTCCACTTACCCGCCCACTCACCACAACCCTTAATTCCTTTACTGTTCAAAAATTTATCTAGCCTTGCCCTAAAAACATTCATTCATTCAGCAAGGTAGCTTCAACCGCTTCATTGGGCAGGGAATTCCACAGATTCACAACCCTTTGGGTGAAGAAGTTCCTCCTGACCTCAGTCCTACATCTGCTTCCCTTTATTTTGAGGCAATGCCCTCTAGTCCTAGTTTCACCTGCTGGCGGAAACAACCTCCCTGCCTCCACCTTATCTTACATGTTTCTATAAGATCTCCCCTCATTCTTCTGAATTCCAATGAGTATAATCCCAGTCTATTCAGTCTCTCCACATAACCCAACCCTCTCAACTCTGGAATCAACCGAGTGAATCTCCTCTGCACCCCCTCCAGTGCTAGTATATCTCCTCAAGTTTCTAATCACTTCTCCCACATGAACAGATCCCTGCACCATGATGCCAAGATAAAACAGTTCATCACCACCCACTTCTCTCGCTCAAGAACCTGGAACCTGTTTGAAATGGCTGAGCCTCCTCCACTTCTACCATCTCAATATCTGTACCTGCCTCATTTACAAACACACCTACTGTCCCTGATCACAGACAAAAATCAGAAGATATTGCCCGAAGAGGAATGATTACCTTTTGGACCAAAGTGACCTGGCAAATTTCGCTAAAATGCAGCAGTGTTTGAAGTTGGGCCACCCACTTATGTGCTCTTAATCACAGTTCCTGAAGTCCAAACACCTACTGCAACATTTGCAGTAGATCACATCGGCATTCTTTAGAATCTACCAAATACAGCTGGAATACATCACCGGCCTTGTCATCTTTATGGGGTTAATTAAATGTCTTTATTCTTGCTCCGCTTGTAATCACAATATTTTAATTAATACTGTATTTACCCTGATGGAAATTCCTAAGCTCAGATAAGAGAAAAAAATACACTAATTCACTTGCCTTCTTTTCTGGTACGTAACAATTTTTGTTTGGAATGCAGTAAACTCATTCAGCTCTCTAGTTCTTCAAATTCTTACTGCTACCCTCTATTTCTGGAAAGAAATGCGTGATTTCTAGAGCCAGTCTCAAAAGTAGAAAAAAGCAGCATCACTTTTACACCTTCTGTAAGAAATTTCCAACTATGCATTATACCTACCTGCTCAAAGCCACAGATGATTCAAAAGTTAGCTCAGCTTCCTGCTTATAGTAATTAACCCCATTGAAGGTGACATCATTCAGTAAAAGTCCTGGTATTCCAAACCTACTAACAATGATGAAATGGCTAAACATATCTAATATGTCTGGATGGTGACAGTGTTGGATGGTTGGTGTTCTCACAAAATGCTGATCACATCTTCAGTTAATAGTTGAGGCTGAAAAGTTTATTGTAATTAGGATAAGCTGCTCAAAGGGATGCCACAATCACGTGCCTTAGCCGAACAAGAAATAAAGATGTAAAGGAAAGGGCAGGAGGAAAGAAAACTCAAGTTTATGCCCTTTATTGAAGGATACAAAAAAAAAAAAGAAACAAAACAATTCAAGACCCCATTGAAGTAACAGTTACAGATGTCCATGTCCTAGCAGATTATAGGCAATCATACACAAATAAGAAAAGCTATACAAAAACAAATTGCTGGAGAAACTCGGCAAGTTTGGCAGCATCTGTGGAATTAAAGCAGGGTTAAAGTTTCAAGTCCAGTGACCCTTCAGAATGGGAAAATACACAGTCAATTTTATGAAAAATATATACACACACACACAGTCACAGTACTGTCTTCACAGCAGTCGGCAGCTAATTGTATTTTAATTGAAGAGGATTTAAACCATTTAGGAATAAAATCAGGGAACACAAACAACAGCAAATTTCAGAACACACGCTTCTAAAAGACTGTGGATGCAGGGACAATTCAAATTTCACAACAGATTTATTAGGCAAGGGCACCAAGGAATATGAAACTAAGTCAGCAAAGAGAGTTGAAATACAAATTAGCTGTGATCTAACTGCGAAAGGTCAAAATGGTTGAATAGGTTACAAGGTTGAATTAGCTATTTCCTGTTGCAAAACTGATCTCCAATAGCTGCAATTACTCAACATGAAATTAGTGCAGGAATCCGAATGACCAAACGAGTAACCAAATATTTGTAGAGCAACGGTTATTTCTCATTCAATTCCTCATTAAGTTGTACTGGATAGATGCGGAGGAATATTAAAATAGAAAACCAAATACTAGATAATACTAGACTGTTTACAAATATCCAAGGATTCACAAGTCCTGTTGTCATACCCATTAGTGAGGCTTCCATTTGCTGCCCCAATCTAAAGTTCATACTATGCACACACTCACATTCTGTCAATTTTCCCCCATCACTTTGTTCAGGTGCTGCCTCTCCATGTAAGCACACCACAGCATTCTCTTTAGCCTCCGAAGGAGGCGATTTTGTCTCATCATCATCCAGCAGTGGAACATAACTTTCTTTCGTCACACTTTCTCCAACAACATCATCATATTTCTCTGCCTCCAGAGAAGCAATGAAATCCCTCTTAACTTCTGGTTCGACACTGGGAGAACTTTCATGTAGTGCATCAATCAGATCGAAGTCAGCCATCCTAAGCACAGCAGTGTCCTGAAAGAAGGAAAAATTAAGAAGTTTAACATTCTCTGTAATGGTGCACTGTGGAATCTGCATTCTTGTCATAGAGCTAGAGAGATACAGCACAGCAACAGACCCTTTGGTCCAACTCTTTCATCTCGAACAGATATCCTAAATAAATGTAGTCCCATCCAGATGCCTTTTAAATATTGTAATTGTACCAGCCTCCACCACTTTCTCTGGCAGCTCTTTCCATATATGCACCACCCTCTGTGAAAAAGCTGCCCCTTAAGTTCCTTTTAAATTATTCCCCCCCCATCTTAAACCTATGCCCTCTGATTTTGGGCTCCCCCACTCCAGGGAAAAATACCTTGTCTATTTACCCTATTCATGCCACTCATGATTTTATAAACCTCTAAGGTCACCTCTCAGCCTCCAATGCTCCTGGGAAAATAGACTGGGGCTATTCAGCCTCTTCCTCTAGCTCAAACCTTCCAAACCTGGCAACATCCTTGTAAATCTTTTCTGAACCCTTTCTAGTTTCACAACATCCTTTCTACAGCAGGGAGACAAGAATTGCATGCAATATTCCAATAGTGGCCTAACTAATGACCTGTACAGCCACACCGTAACCTCCCAACTCCAATGCCCAACGCACTGACCAATAAAAGCAAGCATACCGAACACCTTCTTCACTATCCTGTCCACCTGTGACTCCACTTTCAAGGAACTACGAACCTGCGCTCAGCAACACTCCCCAGGACATTACCATTAAATGTAGAAATCCTGCCCTGATTTGCCTTTCCAAAATGCAGTATCTCATTTATCTAAATTAAACTCCACCTGCCACTCCTCAGCCCATCTGATCAAGATCCCATTGTACTCTGGAGGTAACCTTCTCCGCTGTCCACTACACATCCAATTTTGGAGTCAGTTACTGTTTCCTACAAGTTGACATGTAAAACAAAGTGGATGGCAATCACTTATTTCTTAAGCAGCCCAATGAGGAGATCACCATGCAAAGTGCTAAATATTTTCCTTCTTGAATTCCCTATGGCTGGTCCCAGTTTCCAAAAAAAAAAAAAAAAAAAAAAAAAAAAAAAAAAAACCACACTTTCTGTAAAAGGAGGCAGAGTTTATCTGCAGCACTCAGAAGTATTAACTCCACTGCACTCATTTCTGACTGCATTCTTTTCTACTACAATCCCTGAAGCAAAGGGAACCAATTTGCATTTTAAAAAATCTTAAAATATGATAAGATACTTGAAGTGTCTTGTGCTTTAAACAAATAAAGATACCACATAACTATTGTTCCTGCAGAAGGAAGTAGAGTTGATGATTACAACTTTGTTGACTATCAGTAGCCTGGACAGAGGGCAAGGACAGGGGGAAGGGGTAGAGAGAAGAGAGAAAGAAAGAACAGTGTCAATCATCAGAAACCGTACTTCAGTTTGAATCCAAACAGTTAAAACAAATTTTGTCAAGCAATTTTGACTCCAAACCCAAACCATAAAGTAGATTGGAAATGCAGCAAGCCCCCTTTCCTTTCAGGGCTATGCCGCACCTTGCCGGATTCACACTACCCAATATTGTACAACATAACATTCTTTGCTTGTACCAGAGCCATCCATGTGCAAAATATTCACTGCATTTTAGTTCTCTACTGAAGGTGCCAAATGCATTTTTTGTTCAAGTTTTGCAGGCTTCAGCCACCCTCTTACCTCCTCCAAATAGAATATTAACACGTTGGTACTTGGGCATGAGATCCACTCTACTTAACTTGATTGATTTCTTGAGGATTTAAAACAGGATCCTCCTTGTTAATGCAGTTTGTGTGGATTTTACACTCAACCAAAAAAGTTTCACATGAACTTGAAATTACCTGTAATGAATCCTTGCAAATTGAATTTCTGTGAAGTGTGTCAGTTACTGAAAAACATCTTCTGATAAAAGCTGTAGGTTACGTTATGCCAATTTAAATCTTGTGGTGTCTATGAAATTTAAGATTTCCTTGGGCGTTGTGGCTTTAATTTTTGCAGTGAGATGATAAATCAGGACATTAAATGGACTCTAATTCTGCACCCAAGGGTCCAAAAGCCATAAATATCAACATAATAGGCACAACGGTTTCCTTTAGTGCTATAAACCAGTCTATGCTTGTAGTGTTAAAATCCTTCAGTTCCTCTACCAAAATCCTAGTACCAAAATATTGTATAGCCTTCACCAAGAATGTTTTATTTTTAAATTGAAAATAAAACACTTACTGGCAATACATTTCACAACCAGTAAGACTTCACTCAAGTAAAGCAGAGGTACAGTGAGTATATCCAGATACACAGAAGAATTCAATCGGTAAAATCTTCAAGTTCAATTTTAGAACTAGCAGCCTTTATAGTTATAATAGCCTAGTTAATAAGCAACAGGATCTTGGGCAGAGGCTACAGTCACTAATTGTACAGTCAGTTCTGATACAACGTGATAGTTGAGTTCTCGTGCTTTAGAAAATCACACAATGACCACAACACAAAGCGATAGGGACAGAATCGTGTTACAGCCAACACAGGCAGGGAAAGTTTGCACTTTACAAGCAGCATTCTCCTACTCTTCAACTGCATTACAGCCAATTCACATTGAAGAAACACATTATCAGAACCCTCTGTATGCACAGCTTAAGCACCTGGACAATTGTAGGGAGTCCAAGAGAAACAACTGGGTACAACTGTCACAAGTCAGTTTTCCATTTTGGAAGCAGCTGTGGGTATTGGTTCCTCAGGGGAGACCATCAAAGCCACTACAAGCAACCCAGCAAGAGAAATAGTGATAGGGGATTCATCAGTTAGGGGAGCAAACAGATATTTCCGTAGCCATAGAATGGCACATTGCCTCCCTGGTGCCAGGGTCAAGGTTGTCATGTAGCAGCTGCAGAACATCCTTTTGGGGAGGACGGACAGTCACAGATCATGGTCCCTACTGATACCAAAGACTTTGACAGGAAAAGGGAACGTGACCCCGCAATCAGAATTTCGAGTGGTGGGTAGAAAAATAGCAAGCAGGATCTCAAACGTAGTAATCTCCACGTTACACTAGCACCAAATGCAAGTGAATACAGAAACAGGATAATACAGATGAGTGCATGTCTGGACATACGATTAGGGGGCTTTTGATTCTTAGGTCAGTGGGACTGGCTCTGGGAAAGAATGGCAGAGCCTTGACGAGCTGAATGATCTACTTCTGCTCCTCTCACCTACAGTTTTATAACATCAATAAAAGCTAAATGAGTTACACCCGAATAGACCTGGGACTGAGTTGGTAATGCCATCACGAAGTCGTTCAACAACTTGCCAACCAAGAATGAGAGAAAAATACCAGGGAGCACAAAATGCTTCAAGACACAGGTAGCACTAAGAGTGCAGTATATTGGTTGGTGAAGGTGGAGACAGAGAGAAAATAATGAAGTATAAATTAGGGTTACTATGCATAAATGTAAATACAGAGAGCATCGTAAATAAATTTGGATAGTGACATATGCAGATTTTTCATGAGGAGGTTATGATGTGGTGATGTCAGAGACCTGGCTCAAGGAACAGCAGGACCAGGTGTTAAATATTCGAGTACACAGTATTCGGAAAAAATTCAGAAAATGGGTGGAAACTATTCTAAAAGTATTGATTGAGGAAAATATTGCAACGTTGGAGAAAGATAATGTCTCCAATTTCAAGAGCAAAAATCAATTTATTTGACTAGAGAGATGAAGAAACAGGCGTTTTAAAAAAAAACTACTCCGTACAGTTGATGGACTACCAATAAATGGAAAGGCTATGGAGGAACTGATCTGCAGGGAAATCAGAAAGATGCCAACATATATAGTTATAATGGTGGGCTTTAATTACATTACCAATATCGTAGTCTATATTTAGGTAAGGCATAGAAGGGGGTAAGTGATCCCAGATTGCGTTCAGGAGAATTTCCTATTGCAACGTGTCCTGTCCGACAGAATTCGTTGGACTTGGCTCTTGAAATGAGGTGAGCCAAATGGATCAAGTTTAGTGGAGGACTATTTAAGAGTTAAATGATCATGTCATCATAGTAAATACTATGATGGTGAAGACTTGCAATGGTCAAATTGAGAAAAAAACAAATTAGAGGAAAGTCAGTGGGGCAAGTCAGAGCTGGGCTGGATAGACTGAAATCAAAGGTTTATTGTAACTGAGTGATGGACTACCAAAGATGAGATAGTTTGGTTAGACAGTAAAAAGGTACATTTCCTCAAAATAAAAAAAGGACAAAAAGTTGAAAAAACAAATCCAGAGCCCACTGGATGACAAAGATATAGAAATTAAGAAAAACAGGGCAGTTTGTTTAAAACAGTGTCAGATCGAAAATACAATTGAGAACCACAAGTAAAACAAGATTCAGCGGGGAGGTGAAAAAGCCTTTTAGAAATCAGAATGGAATTACAAGAAAACAGCAGCAAACAAAGAAATCCCAAAATTTTGCTATTTATATGCTATTTATATTTTATAGAAAAAAAAAAGAGATAGAGGAGTAGGGATAGAGTAATTAGGGACCAAAAACAGGATTTACGCATGGAAGTAGGAGGCATGGCTTAGTTAATACTGTTCACGTCTTCTGCCGAGGAAGATGCTACCCACGGGTGATAGGAGAAGGAAACTCTACCACTTGAAGGGTTCGAAAATTGATTAGTGTTGGACAGAGTATTAGAATGAGATGAGATGCTTCCAAAAGATAATACTGAGAGAAATTGTAGCAGCACTGGCTGCAATATTTCAGCCTTCCCTCGACTAAAGCAAGGTCTCAATAAAAAAGAGAAGAACTGAAACACCTCCATGTGTAAAATTACCTTTTTGGTACCTAAATCAGCCGTCATTCAAAAAGCACAAGGGTAAGCTAAGCAATTACAGACTAGTCAGTTTAACTTCAGTGGTGGGAAAGCTTCCAAAATATTAGATCATAGAATCCCTATAGTGCGGAAACAGGCCGTTCGGCCCAACAAGTCCACACCAACCCTCCGAGCACTCACCCAAACCCATCCCCCTATAAACCCACCTAATCTACACATCCCTGAACACAGTCAATTTATAATGGCCAATCCACCTAACTTGCACATCTTTGGACTGTGGGTGGAAACCAGAGCACCTGGGAGGAAACCTACACAGACACGGGGAGAACGTACATACTCCACACAGACAGTCACCCAAGGGTGGAATTGAACACTGGTGCCTGGCGGTCAGGCAGCAGTGCTAACCATTGTACCACCGTGCTGCCCCAGTTACTTGGGATAAAGTTAGTCACACAAAAAAGTGGATTGATTAGGAAGTTAACATGATAGCTAAAAAGAGGGGAAAAAAATCATGCTAAGAGACAGTACAAACTGCCGATGCTGCAGTCAGAAATAACAGTGTGGAGCTGGAGGAACACAGCAGGCCTTTGTTCTTGAGTGCTCCCTTCCCTGCTTTCCCAGGCCTGTGAGCTCCCTTACCCCTCCCCCCATTTCTGAAGGGTCCCAACCCGAAACGTCAACCTTCCCGCTCCTCTGACGTTGCCTGGCCTGTTGTGTCCTTCCAGCTCCACACTGTTATCTTATGCTTCTCCAAGTTAAGTTTTCTTTTGAAAAGGTCCCAGAAAGGGTCGAGAAGATAACACTGTTGATGCGGTCTACATGGAATTTCAAAAGACATTCAATACAGTGCTGCACAGACTTGTGAAAAGTTAACTCCGAATAAAAAAAAAAGGTCAGAAATCACACGACACCCTTCTTCAGGTGAAGCCTGAAAGCTTGTGTTTTCAAATAATCCTGCTTATCTATAACCTGGTGTCATGTAACTTCTGACATTGCCCACCCTAGTGTAACACCAGCACCTCCACATCAGAGGAAGAAAAGGGACAGCAGTAACATAGATGCAAAATTAGCTGAGTGATAAAACACAGTAATGATCAATGGATATTTTTCACTCTGGAGGAAAGGTTGTAGTGGAGTTCCCCGTATGTCAGTATGGGGGCACTTAGAGGAAGACAGTGTAGAACCTGAAATGACATGGACAAGTTGGTGGAGTGGGAGAATACGTGGCAGATAAGGTCAATGCAGGGAGGTGCAGCATTTGGCAGTGAAGACAGTAGTAAAGAAAGCATCTTAGATTTCCTATACATCTTATATTTTATTAATAGGGGTATAGAATACAGGACCAAAGAAATTGGAAGATGAACTTGTACGAGACACGTGTTAGATCTCAGCTGAAGCAGCGTGTACCTTCCAGAAGGGAGTGCAGAGGTGTATTATAAGAATGATTTGAGTGATGAGAAGTTACACAGAGAAGGCAGCGAAGAGAAGTTCTTTAAGTAGTTTTCAAAATCCAGGGGCTAGATGGAGTGAATAGGGAGCAGTTGATCTCACTTGTACAAAGGATCAAAAATCAAAGTGTATAGATTAAAATGATTCGCAAAAGAAAAAAAAGTGTGATCACAAGTGGTTGAGGTCTGGAATTCTGTCCATGTGGTGGAGGCAGGTTAATTGGAGGCATTCAAGAAATTATTTAAAATAGAAAAAGCAGCGAGAGAATGGTACAAAGATGTGATGCTCATTTGGGGGGCTAGTGCAGACCATTGGCCAAATGGCCTCCTTCTGCATAACAGTCCAGTGATTGTGACATCTCAACATGTTGTCAGCCTTGATTCAGTAGTTGGATTCTCGGTAGACTCAGTTGTGGGTTTCAAATCCCACTCCAGACACCAGCATGTAAATGGTGATTGCAGTACTGAACTAAAAAGGAGTGCCGATTTGTTGGAGGTATTTTTTCAGATAAGACATTAAAATCACAACCCTGCTTGCTTCTCAGGTGGGATATACAGAATTTCACAACAGTATTCAAAAGAACAACAGGGAATTCGAAAAGTGTATTTAGCAAACTTATCCCTCAAACTACACAAAGCAAGAGACACGGGCCTGTGTTTCATTCCTGTTTGTGGGAGGTTTACAATGGTTGCCACGTTGCATACATTACAAAAATACACAGAATTCATAAGAACTGAATGTTTAAAAAAAAAAAAAGAAAAAAAAGAGAGAGGCTTTGGAGTCAAGAAACTTATTGTGGAAGTACAAGTGCTACTATCATTGTTTGGGGAAAATAAAGGGCAAATTTCGTAATGCTTTAATACTTTGGATTTTGGCTTTAAAAATTCCAACAACAATCTAAAATCTAGAGTTTCAGAATTGTAACTCAGCTGCACACAGAAGAAATACTGATGTATACTTAAGTCAAGGACAGGAATATGGGGGAAGAGGATAGTCACCCACCCTTATCCAAATGACTGTATGTCTTTATGATTCCCTAAGCTACAAGTACCGAGATTTTACAGTGTTTCTATAACTACACACTATCCTGGCAGTGAAGGGAATAGATATTTTTGCAAGTGGATCCAGCATCAATTAAAAAGGAAATTCCAGAACCTCCAGATTCCTCAGCATGCCCCTTTCCCAGAAGAAGTCCCACACCAAGTAACTTATAGTGTAATTAGTCCTTGTAAAATCAGTAATTTGCCATATAGATTTCCTCTGAATGCCTTACTATATTTCTAAGTGTCTCCTACAAAACTGAACATACAACACTGGTCTGCCATTAGTAGCTAACAATAGCTAGAGTGTAACAATCTCCATTAACAGCTATTCACTCTCCTAGCCAGATTGTTACCCACTTAGTCTGTCCAACGGTCTTCTCTTTGGGCTCTATCCCCACCTATTGTTTACTCCTTACGCCCCCCCTCCTGCATATAAACCAACATTTTCCTGGCTACCATCAATTCTGAGGAAGGGTCACCGGACCCAAAATGTTAACTCTGATTTGCCTTCACAGATGCTGCCAGACCTGCCGAGCTTTTCCAGCAATTGGTTTTTGCATGCAACAGCAGCGGTCACCTAGTCAGGTACATTGAAAATTCAACACTACCTCCTTTGAGTTCCAAGTCACGGTTCTGGCAAACATCCCAACTCGTAGTCTTCTCTGCTGCCTGTGAACACCAAACTCATTTGTTCCCAATCATCCAATCCCTAGATCCACTTCCTGATTTGATATTGAGCATATTCACACTTTGACAACTTAGCACAAATGAGAGTTGTACAATTTTCACGTTGAACAACTTCTTCCACTTCCATGAATTATCTGGCTTGCCCAGATCCCTTTGGCATATTACACACTCAGAATGCAGACACTCAATTAAATCTAGAGGTTCACGCAGACAAGATTTAGAAAGACGCTCAGGACATCCAAATGCGATAAAGATAGATTACGGAGTCCCCCTAGTGAGATGTTGGTTTTTATTTAAAAAAAACAAAACAAAAAACAAAAAAAAAAACACAACTTACCTTGGTCAGTACAGATCACAAAGGAAAACCCAATGTGACCTGACAGTCACTAGAAAACAATTATAGTAATTGGCAGTTGTACCATAGCAACTAATGTAGATTAATTCATCATAATGATAACCACAAGCAAATCTTCTGAAAAAAATTAAAAATCATTAAAGCACTAACTCCAGACAGCATACCATCATAGTTCTGCAGAAAATGTATGATTTAAAGCTACAAATAACCTACAAGCAAGCTAGACAGGTTAATTTTGCTCCTAAATTGGCACCGCTTTGGTCATATTTACACCTTTTTAAACCAAATTTGAGTTAGACTGGAGGAATTGCCAATTTTCTCAACTAATTTTAAAGAAATTGACCACGTCTGTGATACAAAAGGAAATCACTGCAGATGCTGGAATTATGGTTTAAAAAACAAACACTAAATACTCAACCGGTCAGGATAATTCTGAACCTCTCTGCAGAAATACGTTTCAGGTCAGTAACCTATTGTCAATCCCAAAATCCATTGTCACTATTTTTTCTAGTTCTGACACCATGTGTTGGATAGAGGATGGGAAGTTGTCAGGAGTGTATTAGAAATAAGATAGTCTGAAAGGTGGCAAAGCTATGAACCAAAATTTCAACAGCTGATGTGGGAAACTTTATGAAAACAGAACAAAAGCAGAAGTTGCTCGAAAAGCTCAGCAAGTCTGGCAGCATCTGCGAAGGATAAAAAAAACAAAACCAATCAGGAGTTAATGTTTTGCGTTCTGAGGAAGGGTCACCAGACCAGAAACATTAACTCCTGATTTTTTTTTTCCCTTTGCAGATGCTGCCAGACCTGCTGAGTTTTTCCAACAACTTCTGTTTTTGTTTCTGATTTTCAACATCCACAGCTTTTCGGTTTTTGTTACGAAAAAGAAGTTGGCAGCCTGGATGATAAGGCTGGAAGGGCTGAATAGAGTTTGCAGAAGTCACAAAAACCTTCTGAAAGACCCAAAGTAGAAAAATTCCTGGCTTTGACCCATTGCAAAGCTCATGGGCAACAGTAAACCCCAAGAACAGTATGCAGTTGCATGTGTTTCATCGGGCAGATTTTCAGTTTGCAATCTTTGAGCCATGGGAAATGCAAATACTTAATACACAAAGAGAACTCTCAGAACTCCAGCATATGACTGATTACCCAGAACAGACCACTGAACATAAAAGAAAAGGCTCAATGTCTGTTTCCTTCAGATTTGTGAATCATCACACCAATACACTTCTCCACTCCCAATACTATTACCTTGCTGAATACATGAATTACCTAATTATATAATTTCAGCACCCCTTTACATCAAATGTCAGACATAAGGGAGAGAGGCAGAAATATCTGCTCATTTAACCTGGGATGAAACAAGAGGAAGGATAGTATGTAGTTGCAAAGTTTTTAATCAGGCAGGTTCCCAGGGTTTATACACCATCTGTGCACAGATTAGGCATCTCTTACTTTGAAAAATACAAGAATATTGGGGATATCGATGATAAAATGCTCAGAGATTGAGTTTGGATTTCCCAAGGGTTTGTTTTTGTTGTTCCTTCTTATCCCAGGATCATGGAACAGCCTACCATTGTGGAAGCATCAGCACCTGAAGGACTGTTCAGGTTCAAGTTGACCCACTACCATTCAGTAACTAAATACAGCCTGGCCTTACAGCTAAGTGTTAAAATGGGATTTTCTTTTAATGATTAAAAGCTCTATCACAGATATGGATTTGTATTACATTGCTTCATTTTAATTATTAAAAGAAGAAGAAGAAGAAGATGTTAAAAGTTAGAACCACCATTCTTGGTTTACTAAGATTTAGGCAATATCAGCATTCCTTGGAGCTTGCTTTTTAGTTTCAAACCATTTGGCAGAACTTTAGCAAATAGCACTTAAGTCAAAACATTAAACAGAATCATATCCTGAAAAAATTTCAACAGATCTCACGTCCACGACCTGCCTTTTATAAAGGTGCATTGGCTTGGAATCATATTTCCTCTCAATTTTGAATTGCTTCCTCTACAAATTGACTGCAATGTTATTCTTACAGTCAAGCTAAGAACTTCATAATTTTCAAGTTCATGTTTTTTGAGCATTTTAGTAATTGAAGCAAGAGACCTTTTTTCCTCCAAATGTAGGGCTGCCAGTTTTCAGTGAGCTAAATCTATAAAAGTGCAAGCTTTCCTGCCTCCTACCACTATGTCAATAAGGACAAGTTGTGTTGTAAATTGGCTTGGTTTTAATTCAGAATCCAGAAGACTGATGTCTTGCCAACTCAGACTCAACATTTACATGAATGCATTTGCCACCAAGATAGAGTAGCCAAGTTCAGCAGTATTAACACCAAAACATCAACATGTGGCAGTTAGTTTTCCAGGTTACTTAATCCAGATTTTATCATCCTTAATTCTAAACATTCTGGGTACATTTCAGTCCTGCTGCCTCCTGAAATAAAAATTGAAAATAATGCTTTAAAACCCCATAAATTCAAATACATCTCTTGCACACACAAGTAACAAAAGAATACCAGTGCTCATGAAAGCATACTTCACATTTCTCCCATTTTTCTTCTCCCACATCTGTTCCATGTCTGCCTTTTCAGACTTCCCCGTTCGTTTCCAGAATTAATTTCAAAGAACCATTTTAAAATTTACCTCGATTATTTCCAAAATCTCTCTCATTTGAATAAAAAACACAAATGGCCAAATCTCCTTCAATCTTTTTGATATCATACAGGAGTATGCAACTCTCACTATAATTGAGTGTTCTAAATTTTGTAATCTTTCAAAATGTGTACGGCATGAGTATTTGTTGCTTATTCTTAGGTACTTGGTGGAAAGCCATTATTTAAGAATTACTGAACAGTTTCCTAGGTGACTGAATATTGACAGCCAGTGTGAACTAGCCACACATACAGGTTTCTTTCCTTGAGTAACATTACTGAGCTAGTGGAATTATTCTAGTGTGCGCGCACACATTTTAATACTTTGTTACTGGACTAGTACTGTAATGATTCAGACTTATAACCCAGCACTATTTACCAGCTGTTTAAAAACTTTGAAAATCTGGAAAAAAAAAATTGTGGAATCTATAAAAAAGTGACAAACAGCTAATTAGGATTTAAAAACTAAATTTAAAGTTTAAAGAATCTGCCATTTTTATCCAAACCAGTCCATTAAACTGCAGACCCACGTCAACTTAGTTGACTCAACTCCTTTGTGAAGTCACCTAGGAAGACATGCAGTTGCATCCTCAACTTCAAGGAAACTAGCCATAGGCAATGAATTCCAGTATTGCTAGTGATGCTCATACCCCAATAGGAAAATTTTAAAAATCTAATCATTTGTTCGAGACAAGGTGCTAAATGTCTCCAGTTGAACAAATGTAAGCTTAGCTCAAGTGGTAGAATTCTCCCCTGCTGTTCACAAATGACTACTTTCTGCATGATCAGAGAATGGCATTCTTCCAATGAGTATTTAAAATGAAAAACCTTCTACCTATTGTGGTTGAAAAAGCCATGGTATCATTTGACTGAGTTTCCTGATTAACAGTTCCTATTTGATTTGAGATCATTACATTCCTCTACATTAAAAAGATAGCTACAATTCAGAATCCTTTAGTTCAGCTGACTCTTCCACTCAAATATTCCCTAGCCAATCTTTCAAAAATGTTACAGATGAATGGACTGGGAGAGACTTGGCAGAAGAGATTAGGTCAGCCATGATCCCATTGAAGGGTGAAGCAGACTTGATGGGCCAAATGACCTACTTCTGCCAATACTCTTATGGTCTAACTGTATAGCTTTCCTGAAAAAGGAAAAAACACGTATTATTCTCTCCTGTTCTCAAACGATCACAGATCTTCCTTTTGTTCCTTTTCCCACTCCTTGCTCAAGACTCCTAACATCTTCCAAGCTTGATTAAAGATCATAGACTTGAAATATTAACCATTTCTCTCACCAAAAATGCTGTCAGATCTGCAGCATCCAGCATTAACTACTTTAGGAACTTGAGGTCAGGCAGAGGCAACCTTTACTCACTGAGCCCTAAAGGTTAAAAGCAAGATGAGGACGGAGGCGATACCAGTCCCACAACATTGTTTGTCCTTCAGAATAATGGCGGCCTCACAGAAAGGTAATCATAGAATCCCTAGTGCAGAATCAGAAAAAAAACCGGCCCAACTAGTCCACACCACCCCTCCAAACAGCATCCCATCCAGACAACACCCTGCCCTTTCCCTGTAACCCTACATTTTCCATGGCTAATCCACTTAATTTGCACACCTCTAGACTGAGCAATTTAGCATGACTAATCTACTTAAACTGCACATTTTTGGACTATGGGAGGAAACCAGAGCACACGGCAGAAACTAATGCAGACACAGGGAGAACGTGCAAACTCCAAACTCCACACAGACAGTCGCCAGAGGATGGAATCAAACCTGGGTCCCTGGCCATGTGAGGTAGCAGTGCAAACCACTAAGCCACCATTCCACCCTAATCTGGGCAGTTGCTGCAGTGCATCCTTTACATGTAGTAAAGGAGAGGCTGGAGTCATAATACAGACCAAAGAGGAAGATATCAAGTTCAGTAGCAAGAGTTTGGATCATATGTGCTCTAATGTCAAGATTGTTCAGTTTTACTGCATCTGCACACAATTATGCAAGTGTCCCAAAACAAATTTTTAACTTGAGCCTGATCTGAAGTAGAGAGGGTTTGAGAACATACGAATGCAAAAAACAGGAGTAGGCAGTTTGGCCCCTCAAACCTGTCCTAATTTTCAACTAGATGATGGTTGATCTGCCCCTCACCGCTATTGTATCAGCTCAAAAAACTGTCAATTCTTGGATATTTCAAATGTCTACCTACTACTTCAAATAATTTTAGGTGAGCTAACTGCCACAACCTAGGTAAAGAATTCCAGACAGTCCCTAATGGCAAGGTAAAATTACCAGTCTTACTAGACCATAGGCCTGCTCTCATTTGACAGAGAACTGTTGATGGTTTAGCCTGAGTGTCACCATGCTTCAGATGTGGGGAGAGGTTGAGAAGGAGTCTTTCAATGACAACTTCTGTTGGTGCAGGAACCTACACTGTTGGCATCACTCTGAATTGCCAACCAGCCAAATAAGCGAACCAAACACCTCTACCCCATTTATTACTCTCTGGGAGAAAAGAAATTCCTTCACATCTCACTTTTAAGTGCCCCTTTATTCTGTAACAATTTTCCCTAGCTCAAGATTCCCCTTTTAGTGGGAACATCTTCTCAACATCTACTCCATCAATCCCCTTCAGAATCATGCATGTTTCAGTAAGATCGCCCCTTATTTTTTCCAAACTTTTAATAAAAGGCTTAACTGTTCTTGATAAGTCAGCATCTTCATCTCAGAATTCAGCCTAATGAATCTCTTGAACTGCCTCCAATGCCAGTACATTCTCTTAAGAACAGGAACCAAAACTGTACTCAACCTCACCAAAACTTTGTATAGTTGTAACAAGGTTTAACTGATTTTAAACTCCAAACGCCTAACAAAAAGGCCAAAGTTAAATTTGACTTGCTGTATTTGCATTCTAACTGTGTCTTGCAAAAGAACAGCCAGATTTTTTGGCACTGCACCTTTTTTGGAAGTTCCTATTTAAATAAATGTGCCTTTTGGTGCTTCCTACCAGAATACATGACCTTTCCGTTTCCTACATTAACCTACAACTGCAAAGTTTTCGGTTACTCATCCTATCTATATCCCCAAGCAGATTCATGTTCATCAGAACATGCTCTACTAACTTCTATATCAGCAGCAAATTTGGATACATTACACTCCACCACCTCCAAAGTCATTTATATACAAATCAACGTCTTTCCAAATAGCAAAAACCATTAATCCCAATTCTGTGTGCATTAACCAATCCTCAATTCATGTCCCTAGTTCCAGGAGCTCCTATCTAATGCAATAATGCTCTGTGGCATCTCACTGAATGCCTTCTGAAAATCCACATACACTACATCTACCAGTTATCCTTCATCAACTTTACTTGTTATACCTTCAACCTTTTTAAATTTGTCAAACATGAATTCCCTTTCACAAAACCACATTAAAATAAAAAAGCTTAAGCCAAACACAAAGTGCCCTGCTACTTAGTCTCATACAGAGTCTCAGTCATATAGCATGGAAACAGACCCTTCAGTCCAACTAGTCCACACCAACTACGCTCCCAAACCAAACCAGTCACACTTGCCTGCACTTGGCCAGTTTCCCTCCAAACCCTTCCTGTTCGTGTATTTATACAAATGTCTAAATGTTGTAACTGTAACTGCATCCATTACAGCCTCTGGCAGTTCATTCCACATATGAAGCACTATTTAAAAAAGGACAAGGAGGGAGACTTTTTTTTAATCCTTCCCCGCTCACCTTAAAAATATGCTCCCTAGTTTTGAATTCCCTCTTCCTAGGTAAAAGACCCTTGCTATTCAGTTTATCTATGCCCCTCTTGACTTTATAAATCTCCAGAAGGCCACCCCACAAACACCTATGTTCCAGTGAAAAAAGGCCCAGCCTACCTTTATAGCTCAAGCCCTCCATTCCTGGCAACATCCTAATCTTGCTCAACAATGAATGCTAGCAAATTCCCAGTGACAGATGTTAGGAAACAAATCAGCCAGTTAGCCTGGTTCCTGTTCTGTCCAGGAAGGCAGGTGATAAGCTCTAGTGTCACTATGACTGGCTTAATTAAAAATCTAAGCATAAGAACATTTATGGTAGGGGGGGAAAATAACTGCAGATTCTGTAAATCAGAAACAAAAATAGATTGCTAGAAAAGCTCAGGAGATCTAGCAGCAGCTGTGGAGTCCTCGAACATGCAAAAATTTAACGGAATACCACCAGGATGAGAACACAGTTAATGCCTAGAAGCTTAAAAAAGGATTCATCACCTTAGAACATTAGGTTAAGGGGTCTTCAACAGAAATGACCACAAAATGTATTTTGATCCAGTAAAGAGATTATTAAAAAAAAACAAAAAAAAAAAGCTTTCTTTCAGATTAGTAACTGGGACTAATATCCTTATCATCAGGAGATTTGCTCATGTTGTGAGGGCTACTTTAAGCTAGGACATTGTGGTGATAAAAATCTGAAGTATAACCCAAACTGAGAGGGCGTTAAGACAGGAACAAGCAGCAGGAAAGATGCAAATGAGACTAGAAGACAGGAGAAACAAAGACGAGCAGAGAACTGTCTCAAATGCAAAATGATATCAAAAAGTCAGAGTAAAGGATGTTCTACCAGAGTTCACAGTGTTCGCAACAAGATAAATGACCTAAAAAAGGTACAAGTAAGAGGTAAGTGATTATAATACAATTACCACTGCAAAAACATGACTGCATGGTTAAAACGAGCAGGGAAGAGAACGTGGCAGATGGAACGCAATGTGCCGGAAATGTGAATCATCCCCTTTGGTAGGAAAGAGCAAAAGGCAGAATAGATTTTTGAAAAAACTGAAAGCGTAAAAAATGTTGGTAGACAGATTTGGGTGTCCTTGTACACAAATCAAACCTTCTGCAAATAAAGCAAGAAATGAGGAAAACAGAATGGTACATTAGCATTTATTGTTAAGTATTGGTTATAGAATCAGATTAAGGAATAAGGCACACCAGGAATGTAGTATGTAGTTCTGGAGGTTGAGAAGCAGCCAAAGGAAAGATATATTTATCTGCAGAGGGTCTCAAGGTCGATGTGGTGACAGTGTTTTCTTAAAGGAAGTGTCAAATGGGCGGGCTTATATTCTTTGGAGATAAGAATAACGACTGACCTCATCAAAATGTACAAAATTCTAAAACAAAAACTCAATATGGTGGATGCTGAGTGGTATATTCCTGTGGCTGAACAGTCTCGCTCTAGGGACCAGTCTCATGTTAAAAGATATCAAAATCACTATTTAGGAACTCCAGGTGGTGAGGTTTCTACAGACAGATGCAGTTCTTTGCTTCTCTACCTTAAGAGAGGTCACATTCAAGATGGAGATCAACAGTTCGAGACATGAAAAGGAGGCTAGAATGTCAATTTGATGTAGAAGCTTAGCTGAGAGGTTATTCAATGGCACAGCAGTCTCAAATGACTTGTTTATTAAAACAAACTCATTATTTGTTTGACTTCTGTGATTTAAAAAGTATAGACAACAGCACGCCTCCATCTTTCACTCAGCTAGTTTACAACCTCAATTTTAGCTTCTCATAAAAAGTACCATACCAAAGCGAGGGGATGAGCTTGCATGGGCCCCTAAACAAATTCATAGTGGTCTGCAGCACAAAAAAAAGACCCTTCAGCCATGGCATTGCGATTCCAAATCTAAACAGTTAAATGTTATGGATTTCTGCCTCTACCACACTTACAGCAGTGTGGTTCAGATTCCCACATCCTCTCTAAACTTCCTGTTCTTTATCTCAAGTCTATGCTCCCACTCATTGATCCCTCCAAAAAGGGGAAGTTGCTTCTCATCTACCCTATCTATGCCTCAATTTTATCCATCTCAATCATGTCTCCTCTGCTCTAAGACGAACAATCCAAATCTGTCCAATCTTAGTAAATCTCCTCTGCACCTCTTCCAATGTAATCACACTTCCCTGAAAACATGGATTCCAAAACTGCATGCAAGACTCTACCTGTGGCCTAACCACTGAATATCATGCACACAGATCTGGCAAGTTTTACTATGATTGCTCTTAATATTTTCATCTGTTTGAAGAAACTGAAGAGCCAGAGAGCAATAAATGAATAGGGAGGAATGAGAGAAATATCAGAACCAAATCCCAACTCTTTCAATATCCAAACAGACCTGTTTGGTTACTAGTAGCAAATCAGGAAGGGGCACCTCGGTTGTACTACTAACATAATGAGTGCAATAGATTTTCAACAGATCTAGAAACTCAATATTGGACATCCACAAGACTGTAGAACAAGAGCAGAAGGCATTCATTCAGGACATCAAGTCTGCTCTTTTATTCAAGAAAAATGGCTGTTCAATATTCCCATCTGATTCCCTTACTGATCAAGGATCCATCTATCTCTGCCTTCACAGCCCTCTACAGACTCGTTACCCTCTTCCTGATCTGTTTTAAATGCACAACACCTTACCGGATGACTACTTCTGGTCCTAGACACTCCTACAGGAGTAAATGACTTCTCTGCATCTACCCTGTCAAGACCCAAAAGAATTAGAATACGTTTCAATAAAAAGGTCTCCTTTCAATCTTCTAAAGTAAATGTGAGCAAGCCCAACCTACTCAACCTCTCAAAAGAAATCCCTCCATAGCCAGAATCAACTTCTCTGGATTACTGCTAATGCCAACAGATCTTTCCTTAGATAAGGGGACTAAAACAGTTCACAGTATTAGAGGTGAGATCAGACTAGTACCTTCAGCAACAACCCCCAATATTTATACTTAAGTTCCCTTGAAATAAAGGCCAAGTCATTTTCCTTCCCGATTACCTGAATCTGCACGCTAGCTTTGTAATTCGTGCATTTATTCCCTCCATGCTGCAGCTTTTTGCAGTCCTTCTTCATTTAATATTCAACTCTATTCTTCCTGCTGTCAATGTCTAAGAACTTATTTTCCCACAGTATGTTCCAGCTGCCAAGATTTTGCCCACTCACTCACATTTCGATCCCTCTGCAGACCGTCATCCTCACCACTTGCCTTCCCACCTATTTGTGTCATCCACAAACTTGCCACTAGCACATTCACTTCCCTCATCCAAGTCATTAATATGTATTATAAATCATTGTGGCCCCAACATTGATAGCTGGGGCCCGGACCTGAAAATGCACCCTTCATTCAAATATTCTGTCAGCCAAATCTTCTATCCATACTAACATACATCAAAATGAGCTACCATCTGAAGTAGCCTGTGTGTGGTTATTGAGTGTCTTTTGCAAATCCAAATACGTTACATCTGTTGGTTCCCCCTTACCTATCCTGCTGGTTACCACCGCAAAACAAAACAAAAAAAAAAAAAAAAAAGAGGAAAAATAATAAAATTTGTCAGGCACAATTTCCTCTTCATGAAAACATGCTAATGCTGCTTCATTTTATAACACATTTCTAAAAACGTTCTATCACATTCTTTATAACACAAACTAATTAACATCAACAGATATCAAGTTAATTGTGCTAGAGTTACTGGCTATTTTGTCTTGTTCCTTTTTTGAAGGGTGCTAAACTGGTTGCATTCCCACGTCTCTTTTCCAAAAACGAAGGATTTTTTTTGGAAGTTACAACTGCATCCACTACCTCTGGAGCTACTACTTTTAAAATCTAGGTAAAACCCATTAGGTTCAGGTGATTTAAATTGGCTTTAGCCTATTAGTTTCTTTTTCTTTCCCACCATTTTAGCATATTTGGAATTCTATTATGGTCCTCTACCAAGAGAATTGATGCAAAAGTATAATTTAACTCGTCAGTTTTGACTCCCTCTTAAGCCCCTTGCAGAATGATGCTGGGAAAACTGTGTTCGCTTTGCCCTCCCTTTTTTATTTACTTAAAAACTATTACTGTACACTTGTTAGTTGCTAGCTTACTTTCACATTTAATTTTTTTGTCATCTTTTGTTGGCCATTAAACTCCCTGGTCATCTGGTTTTATCAGTGATCTTTGCCACATTGTATGTTCTCTTTCAAATTGATACTACGCTCAACTTCCTTCCTTATCTACCAAGTGGCCTACTTGCCAAATTAGCACTTCTCATTCAAACATTGGTTTTCTCCATAAATTGGTGTGCTTGTAAACTGCCCTGATGGGGAGGCGATGGCTAAGCGGTATTACCACTGGACTGTTAATCCAGAGGCCCAGATAACGTTCTGGGGACCCAGGTGTGAACCCCACCACAGCAGATGGTGAAATTTGAATTCAATAGATATCTGGAATTACGAATCTAATGATGATCATGAATCCATTGTCGATTGTTGCAAAAACCCATCTGGTTCACTAGTGCCCTTTAGGGAAGGAAATTGCCATCTTACCTGGTTTGGCCTACATGCGACTCCAGACCCTCAGCAATGTGGTTGATTCTTCACGGCCCTCTGGGCAATAAATACTACCTAGCCAGTGACATCCTTCACCCCATGAGGGACTTAAAAGAAGAAAAAAGGCCTACTTGCCAATTAGCACTTCTCATTCAAACATTGGTTTGAATAAATTGGTGCGCTTGTAAACTGCCCTGATGAGTACAAGAGGAAAAGCTTTGACACAAAAAAAGTCTTTTTCAGCAGCTGCATTAGAAATTGATGTAAAATTGCACAAAATTAAATACTTGGGTCCTCTCAAGTTAGGCCCTAATGCAATCAATAGCATTCTACATTCACAGCCTTGGAGGTACAGATCATGACATGGTAGCTGGCATATTTACTACACAAAACCTGCCAAAGCAAACCATGTAATTTGGAGCAGAAATGCCAAAGTAATTAAGAGGAGTTTACAGACTACAGCAAAATTACTGTAAACAGAAAACAGGCTAGAGACTACATAAAAATCAGCCATACTTGTTCCCAAATTAAAAAACCTGGTGAATGAACAAAATCAGAAGAATAGCTTTCCCCACCTTTTTACATATAGAAATATGTGAAGTAACATCACGAATAAGCCATTTCACCTTTGAGCCTGCTCCAGCATTCAATAAGATCAGCTAGTCTGCTTCTAACTTCAAACCTACATTGCTGCCTGCCCCCAATAACCTTATGTCCTTTTTAATCAGTAATTTATCTGTCGCTGCCTTAAACATGCCAAGATTCTGCCTCCACTATCTTTTAAAAGAAAGAATTTCACAGACTCAACTCAGGGCAGGAGGGTTCAATTCACTTTTCACCAACTCCACTGGATAGAAAACTAGCTTATCCAATCTTTCCTGCTGGACAACCCAACCATTATAGGTATTAGTTTATGAACTTTCTCCAAACTCCCTCCAATGCATTTCCATCCTTCCTTAAAAATAGACCAATACATATTTCACCAGATATGGTCTTGCCAATATCCTGTACAAATGAATCAACCTCACTAGTCAAATCCCTTTGCAATAAGCAATATCATTCTATTCATTTTCCTAATGATTTTTTGGTACCTGTACCTTGTAATTTGTAGACACTCAGATCCTGCCTCATCTCAGAGCTTTGCAATCTCACCATTTTGATCATGCTTTATTTTTTCAGCCAAACATAAATTTCACGTTCTCACATTTTACCCCACATGCCAGGTCTTTGCCTACATAATACCCTCTCTTTTTGTAGCCTCCTTGTGCGCTGTTCACAACTTACTTTCCTACCAGCAAATTTAGCAACCTTTGACCCCTTAATCTAAATTATTTGAATAAATTGTTAAACAGTCAAGGCCCAGCCTTAATCCCCAAGGCACACATGAATGTCATGCCAACCAGAAAATCACACATTTATCCCTATTGCTAGCCAATCTTCTACCCATATTTTTATTTTCTATAATAAGCTTGATGCAAAACCTTATGAAACATCTGACAATTCAGGTGCAGTACATGCATCTTCAAAGTATATTGCTAAATTGGTTAAACATGATCTCCCTTTCATAAGGGGATGTTGACACTACCCAATTATCTCAATTTTCCCTATGAAAAATGTCTATCTATCTATCTATCCTGTACTTCCCTGTTTTGTTGCCTTCCCTTTCCAAATTAAGCCATTTGGTTAGCTACTTCTTCAATCAAATGAAACATTCCCAAATCTAGCACATTTTGAAAAGTGTCTCACTGGTCACATCTTTTAAGATCCTACAATGAAAACCAGGACAACTTGGAGACATACATATCAGTAGCTCCAACAATTTAAGTACTACTTCCCTGGTGACTAATTTTCTAGGGTTGCTCTCCCTTTTCCATTTCCTGATTAACATCTCAATTGGCTGTCAGTTATATCCTCTATAGTGAAGACCAATACAAAATAATGATTCAATTCATCAGCCATCTCCCTATTTTCCAATAATAATTCCCCACTTACTTTCGAAGACCAACGCGAACTGAAGTTTTAAATAAAAATCAGCTCTCAGTATTTTTAGATAACTTCCTTTCATACTCCAATTTTTTTATCCTTATTAAGCTTTTAGTCATTCTTAGCTATTGGTTAATATCCAACCTTCTGGCCACCTTTACACAGTTCTTCAAGCTCAATAGATCCTTAACATTTTAGTTAACCATGCTGACTATGTAATGTACAATAAGCTAGAATTAGTGTTCTCAGTGAAAGCTACCTTAGCAGAAGCCACCAAAATATGATGGAATTTATATTCCATGTAAAGGGGAAGAAGAATGGATCCAAGATTAAAATAAAGGGAATTATGACTGTCCAAAAGCTGAGTTGGATAAAGTTAATTGGCAAATTAAAGGATAGGTCCAACAGAGGGGTAATGGCAAACATTTAAAAAAGGAGATATTTCAGAATACATAGAATACACAAATTCTAACAACCAAGAAAAATTTGAAGGAACAGACCCACCAGCCATAGTTAACTAAAAACATGAATGATACAATCAAACTAAAAAAGAAAAAACATATCATTGTGCAAAGTCACATGGCAGGTCAGAAGAGGAGCTAGAACAAAAAAAAGTTAAAGATCAAAAAATTAAACATACAAAGAAAAGCTAGCCCGAAAATAGAGTTTTAAAAAATTAAAGAAATAAAAAGTTTTTTTTTTAAAAAAAAGTGAGCAAATAGCCCTATAGAAAAAGTGACACTGGAGTATCAATAATGGAAAATGAGGATACCCAGCCTCCAAACTCTGCTCTCTTTCAGGAGCAACCATATGCTCTGGATAAGGGAAATTGTTGGATGTATGGTACTTAGACACCCAGATAGCATTTGATAATGTATCATAAAGGTTATTGCGGATCATAAAAGCTCATGGTGTGTTATTGGCATGGATAGAAGATTAGTTGGCTAAGTAGTAGAAGACCAGAGGACGATCAATGGGTCTTCAGCAAGATGTAATTAGTGATAGGTCACAGGGACCAATGCTGGCACCTCAACGGCTTACAATTTATATAAAAAGGAGGAGGAATGGAAGTATGATTGACAAATTTGCTGATGACACTAACTGATAGGAAAGTAAGCTGTTAAGTGGACACAAAGTGGCTACAAAAAGATTAGTTGTTAAGTGAACGGGTAAAGGTCTGGCAAATGGAGTATGGTTTGGAAAATGAGAAATTATACGTTTTAGCAGGAAGAATAAATAAGCAGCATATCACCCAAGTACCAACATTGCAGAGCTCAGATTCAGGGGGTCCTGGGTACCCTCAGGCATGAATCACAGGAGGTTTTATGCAGGTCGAGCAAGTAATTAAGAACGCCAATAGAATTTTGCAGTGAGGTCCTCCTTCAGTTACACAGGGCACGGAGACCAAACCTGGGAGTATCACACAGAAGAGAAGAATGTAAATGCATTGGACACAATTCAAAAGATGGTTTTCAGTCACGTCAAGGCTGTGGAATGTTCCTGTTCTATTTGGGAAGTTGGGCACAGTTCCAGTGCCAGAGGATAGACATGTAAAAGGAAGTAAGTATCTCCAGTTCAGCTTCTGAAAGCCCAAGTTTTGGAGGAGTGGCAACTGGGGACACTGGAGCATTGACAAAGGCTGAAAGTATTCACGTACAGAGTGTTTGTTCCATAGGCAGGGTGGCAATGGATAACTACCAGGCTGAGAAAGAGGACTACACAGGCAGTGCAGGAGCTGTCCATGGCCTTTTCCTAGCAAAGCACACATACCACTTTGGGATAATGGCCTTTCAGGAGAAAGTAGCAACAGGCAAATTCATTGCACCTTGGCTGCCACTGATGCATGGGAGAGGGAATGAGGGTAGAAAGGCTATAGTAATATGGAATTCAATTGTAAGGTAAACAGATTGACATTTGTCACAAAACGAGATTCTAGTATGTTATCTCCAAGGCACTTGGGTCAAGTCTCAGAATGGCTACAGGACATTCTGGAGTGGGAGGATGAACAGCCAATGGCCATGGTACACATTAGTACCAACAGCATAGGTTTTATTTAAAAAAAAAAAAGAATAGAAGTCCTAAAAGTAGAATATAGACAGTTAGAAAACAGGTTAATGTAAGACCTCAAAAAGGCAATGTCAAGATTGCTACTAGTGCCACACTCGGAGGCAGAAACAGCAGGATACATCAGGTGAATAAGTGGCTGGAGATGGCACAAGGGATGGTTTCAGATTCCTGGGGTTTTGGGACAGTACAAGCTAGATCGGTTGCACTTGGGCAGGATTGGAACTGATGTCCTGAGGGAGTATTTTCTAGCGCTACTGGGGAGGGTTAAAGCTAAAATGGCAGGGAGATGGAAACTTAGACAGGGAGACATGGGGAAAACAAGAGCAAGAAACAAAAGACAGGATCAGAAATAAGAAAAAAAAAGTAGCATTGGTACAGAATAAAGGGCAAGAATCAGACACGATCACATTGAAAAAATGCGACTGGACAAAATGTTGAAAAAGGCAAACCTTCAGGCCTTGAGTTTTAATGTATGAAGCATCTGCAATAAAGTGGATAAATTAGTCATGTAAGTAAATATGAATGGGTATGACATAATTGGGAAAACGATTGCCTCATGGTTTTGTTGTTAGAGTATTAATCCAAAATTCAAAGTGTTCTAGGGACCTGGGTTCAAATTCCACCACATTAGATGGTCACTGGCTTTTCTGATTGTCAGAAAAGCCCATCTGGTTACTTCCCATCCCCACCTGGTCTGGTCTGGTCTATATGTGACTCTAGACCTACAGCTATGCGGTTGACTCTCAACTGTCCCCTGAAAATAGCCTAGCAACTCACTGAGTTGCAATCAACATGAAGTCTCAACAAAAATGAAACTGGGCAGACAACCTGCCATTAACCTACATACCAGAAATGACAATGGCATAAACAACCCTGCAAAGTCCCTCTTACTAACACCTGGGGGCGAGGAGGGAGGCAGACAGGTCCCTGGATTTTGGGTTTGCTCAAGGTGTCAATTAAAACCATAACAGCTAGGAGTAAAAGTGGACCATGCAGCCCAGCAAATCTGCTCCACCAATGAGGTCATGAATGATCTGATAATCGTCAACTCCACTTTCTTGCATTGTCCCCAATAACTCAAAATTTTCTTATGGATTAAAAATTTGTGGCTCAGCCTTGAATATACACTTGATAAGCCAGCCACAATAGCCCTCCGAGGTAAAGAATTATACCGATTCACTACCTTCAGCAGAAAATCGTCATTTGTCTTTAATTAGACTCCTTATTCTCAGATTATGTGTTCTGATCCTAGAATCTCCTTTAAGGGGAAACAACCTTTCAGCATCTACCCCAAGTCCCCTAAGAGTCTTGTACGCTTCAATAACGGTTGTCTCCCATTCTTCTACATTACAAGAGCAACCTACTCCACATTTCCTCAGAAGACAGACCTTTCATACCCAGTATCAGCCTAGTGATCCTTCACTGAACTGCTTTCAACGCTAGTATATATCTTTCCTTAGATAATTGATCCAAATGTTTATTATTTCAGTCCAGATCTAACTAGTGCTTCCTATATTTTCAAGCGAAAGGAGTATAAAAGTAGGGACGTTTTTCTGAAACTAAAGACCAACATTTGATTTGCCTTCCCTATTAAGCAGTGAACTTGGATTCCAGCTTTTTGGGGGTTTATGAACAAGGACTCCCAAATCCCTCTGCTCTGTAGCTTTCTGCAGTCTCTCAATTTAAATAATTTTCAGCTCCAATTTTTTCCCTACCAAAGTGCTTAACCTCACATTTCTGTAAATTATATTTCAAATTTTTGCCACCTTCCCTCAATCAGTCTAGATCCCACTGCAGACTTGCCAGGCATGTCACTTAACTTCCCATCTGTATGTGTCATTGGCAAACTTGCCGTTGTACACACACACACAAACCTACCCACAACTAAGATTAGCTAAAAATCAACACAAATTCAAGTAAATGAAAGTTTGTCTTTTCTTTGACCAAATCCATTCAAGAATTCCACCATTCACAGCATGGGAAAAAGTCTTCAGGAAATCCTTAGCCACTTCCATTGTGCTCTGCAAAGAATGGCACTAACTGACTCATAAGAACTTAGACTAAATCAGAACACAAAAAAAAAAAGGAGTTAGATAGGAAATGGTATCTGAGCAAGTGGGATTGCCGAATTAGGCTTTTGCAGTTCATGTACACTGAATGTACTGGAGTATGCTACATAAGGTTAGCAGTTTGTAATAAGAGTAGGATATTCTGCCAAAGTGAGACCGGTAGAGGACGAGCACTGGGTATTAAAGATTCCTTGACATATGGGGAGGCAATGGCCTAGTGGTATTATCACAGGACTGTTAATCCAGAGACACAGGTAATGTTCTGGGGACCTGGGTTGGAATCCCACCATGGCAGATGGTGGGATATGAATAAAAGTCTAGAAGTAACAGCCTACTGGCGACCAGAAATCTACTGTTGACTGTCAGAAGAACCCTTCTGGTTCTTTAATGTCTTTTAGGGAAGGAAACTGCTATCTTTACCTGAGCGGGCCAATGTGGTTGACTCTTAACGGTCCTCTGGGCAATTATGGAAGAGCAGTAAATGCTGACCCAACCTGCTCCACACTCATCCCATGAATAAAAAAAACACCAAGTGTTCAGCTAAGTAAGAGGAAAGAATGTGGAAGAAACAGATATATCGACAAGAGACTATTGCAGTATGGGAGTAATAGGATACCCCAGAGAGGTAACGAAAATCTATTCAGTTGCAGCAAAGAAACAATATTAATCTCACTATATTAATAGGTGCATTCTATAGGTCTTTTAAAATCAAGTCAAAAAAGTAGAGGAAATTTGCAAAGAAATTATAGATCCATTATGATGGTGGGATTGTCATTACTCTAATATAGACTGGCATAGCAACATAAAGGGAAGAGAGAAGGAAGAGTTTCTGAAATATTTTGAGAATTCTCTAAATCAAAATCAATCTATCTTTTGGACTACAAAGTAAGCACTTGCTGGCTCCGATTCTGAGCCATTAGGTGGACCAAGTGTTGGTACAACAACATTTATATTACCTTTAGGTTTAAGTTGGCTATGAAGGACAAAAGATCAATCCACATTTAAAAAGTATTAACTGGACAGAGCGAACAATTTCAGTGGGATGAAACAGATCCGGCCCAAGTAAATTGGAACCAAAGATGGGGAGGCAGAACTGTAACAGAAGAACAGGTTGTCTCCGAATAGAAATGATTTGGATGCAGTTAGTTGTTCATTCACACAAAAGGGAAAAAGGTAGAACAAACAAAGCAAGAGATCCCTAGATGATACAGTTCAAGATGAAGCAGACAGAAGTGTGCATGTCAATCACAAGGTTGATAAAGTGAGAACAAGGCTGAATACAGAAATTTCAGAGGGGGAAAGCAAAAAAGAGACAAAGTGAGTGAAGCAAAAAAAAAAGTAGTGCATGAAGAGAGGTTTGTAGCTAATGTCAAAGCAATTCAAAATTGTTTATAAGCATATAAATAGAAAAGGAAACTAAGTGCGGCCCAATTAGAAGCCACTAAGAGATTTCGCCCATGGAACTGTGAGGCATAGCAAAAGGCACAAATTAGTACTTTGGTTTTGTCTTTACTGAGGAAGATGCTATAAAGCCATTTTATCTCACTTAACATTCTCCAGCAATGATAAGGCATTAAATAATTTGCCATCATTCCTTCACATTGATTGAACAACAGACATTTGAGAAAACAGTTCTCAATGTTCAGGCTAAGCACTACTGCCGTGCACCCACACCCCAACCTGACCTTCCCCAAGGTCCTGTGCAAAGATGCAACAGCTGGGCAGCCAGAATGCAAAAATGAGGGCAAAGGGATCGGATGCTCATTGAATCCCTTACAGTAAGCTATCATGCATTCTTATCAGCTGTAGGAGGAAATGGTAGGAACTGCAGATGCTGGAGAATCTGAAATAACAAGGTGTAGAGCTGGATGAACACAGCAGGCCAAGCAGCAGAGGAGCAGGAAGGCTGACGTTTCGGGCCTAGACCCTTCTTGGCCTGCTGTGTTCATCCAGCTCCAGGCCTTGTTATCTCTTTTCTTTACAGCTGTTCTGGCAGGGTGCCTGCATGGACATGACTGGCCAAAAGAATCTTCACTGCTGTAACACAAGCAACTTGACACCATCCGGGTCAAAGCACCCCACTTGATATCAAGAAATATCAATTTCCTCCAATGCTAATGCTCTAGAGCAGTAGTGTATAGCATTTACAAGATATACTGAAGAAATTCCCCAAAGATCGCTTCTATCTAGAAGGGCAAGGGCACTAGGTACGTGAACACCACCATTTGCAAGTTCCCCTCCAAGCCAATCACCATCCTGCACTGGAAATCTTATCACCATTCTTTTAGTGTCATTTGGTCAAAATCCTGGAACTCCATCCCCAGATATCAAGGTGTGGAGCTGGATGAACACAGCAGGCCAAGCAGCATCATAGGAGCAGGAAAGCTTGACGTTTCGGGCCTAGACCTGATGAAGGGTCTGGGCCCGGGCCCGGGCCCGAAACGTCAAGCTTTCCTGCTCCTATGATGCTGCTTGGCCTGCTGTGTACATCCAGCTCCAGACCTTGGTTATCTCGGATTCTCCAGCGTCTACACTACCTTTTATCTCTGATAAAATTTTAACTCCCTCCCCAGAATTGGGTTTACCTAAACATTACGTGAACTACAAGACATAAGAAATAAGAACAGGAGTAAGCCTTTTGGCAACTCAAGCCTGCACCGCTATTCAATAGGATCATGGCTGATCCAACTTTCCTCATGCACTTTCCTGTCCTTTCCCCATAACCCTAGATTCCTCTAGTGGTCGAGAATCTACCTCAGCCTTAAGTATAGGCAAGGACTCTGTCCCCATTGCTCCGTGACAAGGAGCTCCAAAGACTCAATCCTCAAGAAATTCTTCTGCACCTCAGTCTTAAATTGGCACCCTTTTATTTGGAGGCTATACCCTGTGGTCATGAACTCTCCTTAGAGGGGACATCCTCTCAGCATTTACCCTATCAAGCCCCTTAAGACACGAATTCTAGTGGAGTAGAATATCAACCTGTTTAACCTTTGCTCACAAGGCAACACTCCATACCGGGAATCATCCCAGTAAACATTTTCAAAAACTGCTCTAGTACTCCAGATATGGTCTTAACAGCACCTTATACCATTGCAGTAAGACTTCCCTACTCTCATACTTCACCTCTTAGAAAAGGAGGGCCAACATTCTGATTAAGACTGTACTTGTGTGTTAACTTTCTGCATTATGCACAAGTACTCCCAAGTCCATTTGTGCAGCAGCTCAACATGGCAGATCACCACCACATTCTCAAGGGCAACTAGGGATGAACAACAAACATTGGCCCAGCCAGTGACACCCATATATTGAAATATATACAGAAAATAAAACATGATCCAAGGACAGAGCATTTTCCAGAATAAATTCTGGCCACCAACTAAATACAAGTCCAGAAATCACTTAAAAAATACATTTTCTCACTGCAAAACCATAACTCCCAACTATCAAAAATTAGTGGTGATCACCTCTTGTATCGCCCCAAAAATGCTTGGCTACTTCTCTCTCGTGTAGCACTTTTTTGAAAGGACAAATTATAAAGGCTCTGTCTGGTCTACCAGCATCTAAAAGAGAGAAAAAGTTAACGTTTGCTTTTATTTAATTAATGCACGGCTTGCAAAGAACATTCAATCATTTAAGGCAAATATACCTGGCAGTAAAAATAAAAGCATCATGGCTAACAAGGAAAGCTATTAGATCAAAAGGAGGTGGCTTATAAACTTGCCATAAACAAGCTGCAACCCTGAGGAATAGAAAAATTTTAGAATTCAGTAAAGGGACGAAGAAACTCATTAATAAATATAAAATAGAACAGGAACAAAAATAGCAAGAGATATAAAAATGAAAAATATTAAAAAGCTTCTGTAGGTATACAAAAGGAAAAAAGACAAATTGTGGACCTATCACAGGCAGACAGTACAGTTAGTCTGACATTTGTCTGTCTTCAGAGACTAATACAAAAATTCTCCTTGAGAAAGCAGGGAGCAAGAAAACAAGGGACCTATAGACTTGCTAGCCTATGTTGGCAAAAGTAGGCAAAAATACTAAAATTACAAACGATGCACTTACTGGTTGGTCAGAAAATAAACTGTCTAATTGAACGCAGTCATTATGAATTTAAGGAAATAACATTTGATACATCTGATATATTTGAGGATATCACTAGCATTAAGAGAAACCGATGGGTTTTTCCATCAAGTTTTTATAAAGTCCAACACAGGAGGTTAGCAAACAAAATTAAAGTGCAATGGATTGGAGTAATAATATAGTTTTTAAAAAGTATAGTTTGAGGATTGGTCAACAGGCAGAGAGCAGGAAAAGTATGGATACTATGTGATTGACAGACCCTGACCAGTGGGGTACCACAAAGATCAATGTTTGGGCCCCAACTGTTCAGTCTCAGAATTATTAGAGTGCAGAAGCCAGCCATTGGCCCATGAAGTCCTGTACAGGCTCTATTATCAAGTGCCAATCTCTTGCTTTTCCTCCCACATTCTGCACACCATCAGCATCCAAATAACCATCCAATGTCTTTATGAATGCTTCAGTTGAGTATGACTACACCAGATGTTCCTAACTACTTACTATGAGAAAATATCATCTTCGCACATCACTCTTGCTTCACTTGCACATCGCTTTTAAAAAAGTGCGCTCTCATTCTTGTTTCTTTTATAAGTGGAAACAGCTTCATCCTTTCCATTCTGTCCAGGCCATTTATGAGTTTGAAAACCTCAAATGAGATCTCTTCTCGGCCTTCTTTTCTCCAGGGAGAACAGTTCCAAATTATTCAATAAATTGATTGGTTCCAGGAATGAGAACAATTCTTGTATAATCATTTTTGCACTTTGTATTTTCCGTTCTGAGGAAGCGTCACCAGACCCAAAACGTTAACGGTTTCAGAAATAGTAGGAACTGCAGATGCTGGAAAATCTAAGCTGACGTTTCGGGCCTAGACCCTTCTTCAGGAATGGGAGGTTGGGGGGCGGGGGGAGAGTTAGGGAGGGGATAGGTCAATCCAGGGAGGACAGACAGGTCAAGGGGGCGGGGATGGGGCTAGTAGGTAGGAGATGGGGGTGGGACTCGAGGTGGGAGGAGTGGATAGGTGGGAGGAAGGACAGGTTAGGGAGGTGGGGACAAGCTGGGCTGGTTTTGGGATGTGGTCAGGGAAGGTGAGATTTTGAAGCTTGTGAAGTCCACATTGATACCATTGGGCTGCAGGGTTCCCAAGCGGAATATATGTGCTGTTCCTGCAACCTTCGGGTGGCATCGTTGTGGCACTGCAGGAGGCCCAGGATGGACATGTCGTCTAAGGAGTGGGAGGGGGAGCTGAAATGGTTCACAACTGGGAGGTGCAGTCGTTTGTTGCGAACAGAGCTCAAGTGTTCCGCAAAGCGGCCTCTGCCTAGTTTCCCTGAGGTAGAGGAGGCCACATCTGGAACAGTGGATACAGTATACCAAATTAGCAGATGTTCAGGTGAACATCTGCTTGATGTGGAAGGTCTTCTTGGGGTCTGGGATGGGGGCGAGCAGGGAGGTGTAGGGGCAGGTGTAGCACTTCCTGCGGTTGCAGGGAAAAATGCCGGGTGTGGTGGGGCTGGAGGGGAGTGTGGAATGTGCAAGGGAGTCCCAGAGAGAGTGGTCCCTCCAGAAAGCAGATAAAAGGGTGGGGAGGGAAAAAGGTCTTGGGTGGTGGGGTCGGACTACAGATCGCGGAAGTGTCGGAGGATGATGCATTGGATCCGGAGGTTGGTGGGGTGGTACGGGAGGACCAGGGGGTTTCTGTTTTGGTTGTTATTGCGGGGAAGGGGTGTGGAGGGATGAGTTGCAGGAAATACAGGAGACACGGTCGAGGGCATTCTCGACCACTGTGGGGGGGAAAAAAAAAAGGAGGAGTTGCGGTCCTTGAAAAACGAGGACATCTGAAATGTTCGGGAGCGGAATGCCTCATGCTGGGAGCAGATGTGGCGGAGGCGAAGGAATTGGGAATAGGGGATGGCATTTTTGCAGGAAGGTGGGTGGGAGGAGGTGTATTCTAGGTAGCTGTGGGTGTCGGTAGGCTTGAAATGGATATTGGTTTCCAGGTGGCTGCCAGAGATGGAAACAGAGAGGTCCAGGAAGGAAAGAGGGGTATCAAAGATGGTCCAGATAAACTTCAGGTTAGGGTGGAACGTGTTAGTGAAGTGGATGAACTGTTCGAGCTCCTCGTGGGAGCACGAGGCAGCACCGATACAGTCTTCAATGTAACAGAGGAAGAGGTGGGGTTTAAGGCCAGTGTAGTTAGCAGTGTTTCCGAGTGTCAGTTTCCCTGCTTTGCATTTGTTCCTTTATTGTGTAATTTATTCACCTTTTGTTATTTCCCTGTGTTACATTTGCCTTTTTTCCTTTGTGATATACTCACCTTTGCATCTAATAGATACAGAGATTCTTTACCCTTAAACACCTGTCTGCTGCCTTCTTCACTTCACATTCCTAAATTAAGTCGTGTCAGAAGCAGGGATCGGGGGTGATTCGAACCACCTAAAAATCAGATTACTGATCACAAATCAGAATCCCTACAGTTCCAGTTCTGTTCAAGTGGTAAATGTCCATCTTTCAAAGACACCAACTTCCCTAGAGACAGTCCCAGTATCCCACAATTCTAAAGCCCTCCCTCCAACACCATCTTTCTAGCCACACATTCATCTGCCTTATCTCACTTCTGTACTTGCTGCCATGTGGCACTGGGAGTAATCTGGGGAGATTAAAATATTGGAGGTCCTGCTTGCTAAAAACTTTCTACCTAGCTCACTAAAGTGATTTCAAGACCACAGCCTCCTTCCTGTGAAAGTTATTTGTATGAAGCCTCTGGCTGTTGCCCTCCCCACAAAATGTCCTGTAGCTGCTCAATCTGCAGTGATTTGGATGTGCGGGCCCATTCAATTTTCAAGTCTGAAGAGAAGACATGTTTTTATCACCTTCACAATCAGCATGGCAGATGGAATACAGAATTAGTGTGCAAGGTTATCCACTTTTCGTACAAGAAATGAAGGTGCAAAGTTTTCCTTCGATATTGAGACCTTGGTGCCCTTATGAATAAAAGCACCAAATGCTAGTGAGCCAATATTATTCATTCATGGGATGGCAGCATCGGTTTTTTTTTTTTTAAAAAGTTATTCCTTAATGCACATAGGGCCATTAAAGAGTGAACCATTACTTTGTGGGTCAGGGCGGGATGCTCTAAGGACCAGGTGTGGACTTGATGGGCTAAATGGCATGTTTCCACACTGTTGGGATTCTATGATAATCTGATTTGTAAATACATGGGATTAGATTCAGCTGTGATGCCACCTGCCACATATCCAGACAATACTCACTATCACAAAAGCAAGTTTGGTCACCTGGTGAGGTATTTGATAACACCCATTATAATCTTGTTCTTAACCTCAGGACAACTGCATTCTGCAACTACAGACGTCTGCTGTTTAGAACTGTGTATATTCAGTGGAACAATTAAGCCTTTTCATTACCTCCCAAAAAAATTATTGTTCAGCACAGATGCACAAACAAACCAGGCAACGGTCAATGTTTTTTAATACCTCACATACAACTCTAGATGGGTTTAGTTCTACCTGGTTGCCAAATCAGGTACCATTTCCTCAACGGAAATTCAAATGGTATGTAATGGCACATACTAAAGAGCTACAGGGTAGATGCAGACAAGATGCCGTCTCCTCTGACTCATGGCTGGGGAGTCTCCAACCAGGAGGCATAATTTATAAATAAAGGAACTTACCATTTCAGACGGAGATGGAGAGAATTTGTGCACTCAGAGGGTGATGAATCTTTAGAATTCATACTCTTAGAATCACAGAATATACAGTGTGGAAACAGGCCCTTTGGCCCAACAAGTCCACACCAACCCTCACGGCATCCTACCCAATCCCATCCATCCCATATAACCCACCTAAAATCTACGCATCCCTGAACACTATGGGCAATTTAGTATGACCTCTCTACCACATGGTGTGGAAGCTCAATCTTTTGAGTAAACTTAAAGCAGAGGTTGATAAACCTAAGTGGGTTATGGGGATAATGTGGGTAAAAAGGCACTGAAGTGCTCAAATCAGCCATGATAATATTAAATGGCAGAGTAGACTCAGTGGGCTGAATGACCTTTTAGGCAAGTCCCTACATTGTACTTCTACAAGTAAATCCACATGAATATTTAGTTTAAACGAAGCAGTGAGTCAGCCAACACAGCAAGCTATAACTATTTCATTACTACTGGTCTGCAAAAGGCAAAAATAAAACATGTCAAATTTCAGTTCTGATAACAATCAAAGTCAATTTATCTTGGATTTCTGCTTGCCTGAAATGTCCAAATTGGGGACAGGGTGGGTGGAAGAGAAGGGTGTAAAAGGAGATAAAGGAGACAGAGGCAGCAGCAGAGGGTGAGGAGTTTGGGAGAACTTACGGACAGAGATTCCGATGCAACAGTGTGCTTTTAGTTTTAAGGAAAGAGAACCAACAGTAATTTCAGGTTTTCACGGAACAAAACAATACAACTATATGGGCAAAGTGGTAAAGGGCATATGCAACTTTAAAATCTACTCAAAGGTACTATCAGTGTAGGAAAGAAAAATAAGGTTAAAAACCAACATCATTTCCATAAACAGAATGGAAAAATTTTGAAAAGAATATCTTTCAAAATATGCAGTTATATTGATGAAAAGAAAAGTAGGAGCAAGGCCACACAAGCTGTATGGATTTCTATTTCAAGAACCAGGATATTGGCATATTGCCGTTGGTACTTTCACCCTACAAAAGGACAGATACACAGAATCTCTGTTTAATAACTCAGCTAAAAGACAATACCAAAAGTACTCCACTGATATGTTATAACAAGCTGTGGAGCTGGATGAACACAGCAGGCCAAGCAGCATATGATGCTGCTTGGCCTGCTGTGTTCATCCAGCTCCACACCTTGTTATCTCGAATTCTCCAGCATCTGCAGTACCTATTATCTCTGATACCACTGATATGTTATTCCAGCTTGCCAAAATCTACAACAGAATGTGAACATACAAAGTAGACTCAGAACAGTTGAGGAATTTCAGCATTGCTTGGAAGACCGTTGAATTTTGGATTGACCAGCTAAATCTTGATCGTCTCAATTCTACACAATCTTTTTTAAAGAGACAAGCAAAAAGAATATTGCAAATTTAAAAAAGGGTACATTCTGTTATTTCACTAGTCATAAGGCCTGGTTTCAAGTCCCACCTGATCCAAAAGATGTCTAACAACATCAGAGATAATAGGTACGGCAGATGCTGGAGAATCCGAGATAACAAGGTGTGGAGCTGGATGAACACAGCAGGTTCCTGCTCCTACGATGCTGCTTGGCCTGCTGTGTTCATCCAGCTACACACCTTGTTATCTCAATGTCTAACAACATCTCTGGGCAGGCTGGTTAAAAATTTTTTTTAAAGAAGTTCAACTTTGTAAGCCTAAACTAGCACCAAATAAAAACAATTTTAGTTAAAAGATACCATCAATAGAAATTAGTTTAGAACTGGATTATTCAAATTTTCTAAAATAACCTACTTTTGAAAATGCCATCATATGCCTTTATACATTTTGCAGGGAAGAAGCTTGCAGTTTCAATCGGTCATGTGGTTGACTTCCGAAAGTATCCTGCACATTTGACAGAAGAGGATGATGGACAGTCCCACTAATGTTGGTGATGTATGCATGCACTTATTGGAAAGTTTGTTTGCAGAGACACTGAAAGAGATCAAGAGCTGGTGAGGTCAAGAGGTGGTAGTAGAAGCATGCACATTGGCAGCATTTAAAAAGAGGCGTCTGGATGGTTACATGTATAAAGGAGGGAACAGAGGGTTACAGACTGAATAAAAGGTCAGAAAGTTTGTTTTTTAAAGTTTAGATGGTGCATGATGATCAGCATGGGCTTGGAGGGCCGAATGGCCCGTTCCTGGGCTGTATTTCTCTTTTGTTCTTTCTCTTTGTTTACACCAAAAGATAAATTTGCTAGCCTGCACTACATAAGTCGAATCCAAAATTGTATGGGAGAGGGGAGAGAAGGAGAGAAGGAGGGAAGAAAGCAAACAGAGGAAGTAGAAGAGAGAGGTAAAGTTCTCATTTATCTTGGGAAAAACAGTGAGAAAGTGCAAAGATAAGAACAGACTGCAATTCCCTCCATAATTAGAAAGTTTGCTGACATTCTAAGATTGGAGGGCAACTACTTACCTTATCAATACCTGCATAAGTAGTGAATGAATGACAGCTGATTACACAAGGTAGTGAAAAGCCCAGTAATTCGTTATACCAAAGATCGACAACGTACTTTAAATAGAGAGATGAATTACTTTTTGCTTGCCAGATGTAGCAAAATGATCAATTTTTCTTGCATATACTTGTATCAACATGAGAAATATTATACACTTCTGGAGCAGATATAAACTTGAAGTTGGGTCTCCTGGTTCAGAAGTATGGACAATACCCAAACTGCAGATATAGGCTATTTGGTCCATCAAGTCTGCACCACCCCTCCAAAAAGACCATTCCAACCAGAACCCGCACAAGTGCGCTCCAGTTTCTCCTGTACTCCAAAAGCAGCTAGACAGAATTTAAAATTTAAATTAGGCTGTTTGCACTGCCATGAGCACGTGTTGTGGTACTTAAATTCATGCACACAGGAAACGGGTTCCTAATCAGAGTAAAAGCCTTCAGCTCAAGTTTCTCGTGCCAGAAGTACACTGCCTACACCAGTCCCATAGCTTTAAATATCATGACATTTTACATATTCATCCAGTTACTTTTTAAAGAGGTTACCTGTCTTAAAATGTTCACTCAGCTTCCTTTCTTCCAAGAGCAACCCATACCTACCCAAATGTTCCTCAACTGTATTCTTCTAGTCCCCACATCTCTAGTACCCTTCTACAGTAATTAGCTCCTTTCTGCAGTGTTGTTACCAGATCTGCACATTAGTTAAACCACAATTGGATTATGTACACAGTTCCAGTGTTTTTTTTAAATTTAGACGAAGTATTCTACACACCTTAACCAAGTTGTCTACTCTCTTGCTTCAGATCTGTGGACATTCTCTCCAAGGTTTCTCACTTACTGTAATTCTCTCTATGTTCTTAGGATTGTGTATTCTTTTGCCTTGCTTAACCTCTGTAATGCATCACCTCTCACTTCTCCTGATGAATTCTATTTGTCACTTTTCTGCCCACCTGACCAGTCTATGATGACCTACAGCTATCTCTCTCACTGTCAGCCACAAGAACAATTTGCGTTGTCTTTAGATTTCTTAGCACAACTGCTTGTTTTTGTGGTATATAGTAACGATTTCAGCATAAAAAATTGTAGGGGACAAAACCCCATTAGAATCAGCCTTCCAGTTGTTAAAATAACAGTGAATTACCAAATTCCTGGCAGAGCTGATTTTACACCCAGCTGAAACCATTTCTAAAACCAAGTACCATGTGGAATGTCAAAAGCTACGCTAAATTCCACATCAACTATACCACCCTTACCAATCCTATTACTCAAGAAAAAAAGTTAGTCAAACATGACCTTCCCTTAACAAATCTAAACCAATTATTGTTGATTAATCCATACTTTCCCACTGAGGAAAGATCAACTGGCCTGTAATATAGAAACATAGAAGATAGGAGTAGAAGCAGGCCATTCAGCCCTTCGAGCCTGCTCCACTATTCCTCACAATCATGGCTGATCGTTCAACTGAATAGCCTAATCCTGTTTTCTCCCCATAACCTTTGATCCCACTCACCAAGTGCTATATCTAGTCTCCTCTTGAATACATTCAATGTTTTGGTGTCAACTACTTCCTGTGGTAATAAAATTCCACAGGCTCACCACTCTTTGGGTGAAGAAATGTCTCATCTCTGTCCTAAATGGTCTACCCCGAATCCTCAGACTGTGAAGCTTAGTTCTGGACACACCCACCAACGTGAACATCCACCCTATCTAGTCCTATTAGAACTTTATAAGTCTCTACAAGATGCCCCCTCTCATTCATCTGAACTCTAGTGAAAACATTTCTAACCTAGTCAGTCAATCTCTCCTCATACATCAGCCTCTCCATCCCTGGAATCAGCCTGAAAAACCTTTGCTGCACTCCCTCAAGAGCAAGAGCATCCTTCCTCAGAAAAAGGAGACCAAATTGCACACAATACTCCAGGTGCGGCCTCACCAAGGCCCTGTACAACTGCAACAACACATGCCTGCTCCTGTGCTCAAAACCTCTCGCAATGAAGACAAAAACTATTTGCCTTCACCACCTGCATGCGTGCCTTCAGCAACAAGTGCACGAGGACACCCAGGTCTCGCTGCACACTCCCCTCTCCCAATTTACAGCCATTCTGCCTTCTTGTTTTTGCTTCCGAAGTGAATAACCTCATATTTATTCAAAATTACACTATCTGCCATTGATTTGACCGCCTCACCCAACCTGTCAAGACCATGCTGAAGGACTTCTGCCTCCTCGTCACAGTTCACTGTCCCACCCGACTTGGTATTGTTTGCAAACTTGGAGATGTTACATTTTGTTCCCACATCCAGATCATTAATTTAGTATCTACACTCCCTTTTTAAACAAAGCACAAGTTTAAAAATCCTCCAAACCTCCACCACCACACTTGGATCCAGCAAAGACTGGAAAACGGTGGCGGTGGTGGTGGCCAAACCTTCCACTCGTCTCTCAGAATGCTCTGAAGAAATGTTTAAATTCAGTCCTGGTGTGCGTTATCACTTTCAAAAACAGCAATACTGTCTCTCTCCTAATGTTTATCACATCTAATACTTTACTACAATATCTGCATCATTCCCCTTCATGATAGGTGCAAAGTACTCTAAGAATCATATCAATAGCTTTCACCTTTACTCACAGGTTACTTTTTAGTATTTCATGGGCCCTACTCTTTCCTTAGTGGTGCTCTTAAAGTATTGATAAAACATCTTAAAATTTCCTTAGCAATATTCTTTCAAGCTATCCACTTGCTTTCTGAATTTAATTTTTAATTTCCCCTCTCCACTTCACTTTCAGCATCAGATATAAACTTGTAAACTCATTAACTAGGGAGCTCTAGATTTGGCTATCCCACTTTGTGGGAACAGGTTTACTCCAAACCCTTTACATCATCCTTTTGAAACCCTTTAGTGATCTCTACTGCTCTGACACAGATCTACCTTAAAGTAGCTGCTTCTAGCCCAGTTTTGGGAAATGCCTCCTCAGCTTAGTTAATTTGACCTTGACCTAATTTTGATTTCTAACTCTCGTTCTATTAGTTTTAGATTAATTATTGAAAAGAGCAAATTGAATTATAAATCACTACCATCAAATGCTGTCCCATTGCCATCCTACAGGCCCAGAATCATCTCTAGGAACTAAGTCCTAGAAGCTGGGCTTACTACATACTGACCAAAAAATATTTTCCTGAATGCAAGGATTCTGTCCCCTCAAATTTCTTTCACAGATTATATAGAGATAGTTAAAACCCCTTACCATTACTGCCCTTTTCTGTACGCATGTCAGGAATTTGCCTTTATATTTGCTTTACCATCTCCTTCTGACGGTTAGGAAGTTTATATTACAAACCCACTAGAGTGGCTGGTCATTTTTTGTTCCTTGACCCAATCTATTTTGCGTCGTTTGAGGAGTTGAAGCTCACAGCACCACAAAGTTGTTCAATTTTACTTTACACCATAAACAAATATAAACAGAAACCCTCAACTCCTTCCTCAAACTCAACAGTTGCTGCTTTCATAATCTGACCACAAGCGGCCAACTCACTATTGAGTAAAAGAAATCACCGAATTAATCCAAAAAAGGTTCTCAAACCGTTTCAGAAATTTCCAAGAATTCCACAATGCAGAGCAGAGCAGACCACACAGCCAAGTTGACAGGAGAAAAGGTAACTAATGACTGGAAGCACTGCATTTCTGTGCCACCCCACTCTGCACTCTAGTTCTCCATTAAACAGTCTTTCCTGCACCCTACATTCAGTGCTCCTGTCTCGTGTTGGGAGTACAGATCCCAAATGTCACTTTCGGACACTGTCTTTGAATACACTTGCTTGAGCTACTTGTGCAAATCTTGACAGCATTTCTGATTATGAAAAGGTTGAATATCACGGTCAAAGAATACTCCTAGCAGCAGTCAATAGATTGTGACAAGGAATAGAATGTAATTGAAATATCTGCCAACATTACTCTAGGGTCATTAAGTTTCTCAGGATGAAGGCAACATTTGCAAGGCAATTGCCAGTTCAGGAGGTGCCCAAGTAATTGCTGTCATTTCAAAGCTTAGCCTATTGTCAAGATTCTACTTAAGCATTAACCATTGAAAATTTCAGTCCAATTTCAATGCAAAAATGTCAATATTACAGACCAATGTTCTTTGTTTTTAGTCATTTTTAAATGTTCTTGGCCAACCACTTTGTTTAACCACTTAATTAGGGATTACAGTCTTTTTCTCCATAAAGATGAAGAGAAGTGTATGCACGCATGCATGCACGGTGGGAGGGGAAGAGAGAAAAAAAGTCAGAAAGTTTGAAATAGCTTCTCTCATCGGCCTTACTATTCCGGGTTGAGGCATTAAACATAACTGCTTCCCAATATAGGTTAAGTATATAGTTGGAAAAGACAACATTTTGTCAAAGTTGGTCATGCACTCAAAAAAAAATTCTCACAAGAATGTCAATTATAAACACATGAAAGGAGAATCCTGACCGAATGACAAGTGGATTGATTGGTGGCCATCTTCCAAGCTTCTTTACACTTGGGAACAGTTCCTACAGATCGGATGATCGCTAAATGCAAACACCTATTTCAAAACGGTAAGGTAGAGAAAACAGAGGAATTATAGAAAAGTGAGTCTGACATTAGCAGTGGTGAAGATGCCAAATTCTATTATCAAAAAGTTTGCAGTACAGCACTTAAAGCACTAGAATCAGACATAGTCAGCATAGATTTAAGAATAAAGAGGAGAAAAAAAAACAATACTTGACAAATCTACTGGAATTCCAGGACGTAACTTGTGGAGTTGATTGGGGAGCCAATGGATGTGGTTTTACTTAACCTTTCAGAATGCTTTGGACAAAGTCCCACATAAGGGATTAATGAGTAAAATTAAAGCACATAGGATTATGAGTAGTGCATAGAGATGAATAGAAAATTAGCTAGCTAACAAGAAACTTAGTAATAAATGGAACAAAAACAAAATTGCTAGAAAAGCTCAGCAGGTCTGGCAGCATCTGAGTTCTGAGGAAGGGTCACCAAACCCGAAATGTTACCTCTTTTTCTTTCACAGATGCTGCCAGACTTGCTGAGCTTTTCCAGCAACTTTTTGTTCCTAATTTACAGCATCTGCAGTTCTTTCGGTTTTTATTCAGTAAAGAGTGAGTCTTTTTCTGAATGGCGAGCAGTGACAAATGGGACGCTGCAAGGATCAGTATTAGGACCCCAGCTATTCATATAGTGTTAGTGTTAATGAATTAAAGGAGGCAACTAAATGTAAAATCCTCAAGTTTGGAGATATTGCAAAGCTGGCTGGAAGGGTGAGGTGTGAGAAGGATGCAGAAATGTTGCAGTGTGGTTTGGACAGGCTAAGAGTGGCAAATGCAGAGCAGATGCTGTATGATGTTGTTAAATGAGCGATTACCCACTTGGTAGCAAAAATAGAAAGGCAGATTATTATTTAACTGGCTGTAATTTGAGAGAGGAGACATGTTCAACAAGACCTGGTATCCTTGTGCACCATTTGCTGTAAATAAATTCACAGGTACAGCTGGTAGTAAAGGAGGGACATAGTACAATGGCCTTCATAGCGAGGGTATTCAAGTAAAGGAACAAGTATGTATTGCTGCAATTATACAGGACATTAGAGGTGTCCTCACCATAGGTGTGCAGTTCTAGTCTCCTTATAGGAGGATGGATGTTCTTGCTATGGAGAGAGAACGCAGAGGTGGTTTACAAAATTGATTCCTGGGATGGCAGGACTGATGCACAAAGAGATCAAGTCAGTCAGAAGTGTATTCACTGGAATTTGGAAGAATTGGAGGCGGGTGGGGAATGAAGCAAATGGTTGTCACCCGAGTTGAAACAGGTACAGCACAGATGGAATGAAAATGTATAAGTAAAGAACGGGTCTCTGTATTACTATATGGTGCTGCCAGTACACACAAGTGCACCACACTGCCAGCCCAACTAAATGCTAAAATCAGTTGTCAGCTAAATTCTTTGCACCCAGGATTATCTGTCAAATGCTATTCAATTACAAAGTCACTGGAAGCAGATTGACATACTCCCACAGCATCATTATGAACAAATATATAAATACCCCATCCAATTCCATTCCTGCAAATGGGTGTTTTTCAAAGCCTATCACTTAGTACGATACAGCAGCATTGCTAGGACCCACCACGCAGAACTTAAGACAGCATTCTGTCTGACCAGTCCTGAACTCCCACACGTCTAAGCTTTCCTCAAAACAAATTCCAGGATTCAGCCTTGTCTGCACTATTTCCAAAGCAAGAAGTGAAGCAACCAAAACTACACCCTGTACTCCAGATGCAACACCCAGCACTGTAACTGCAAGTCTTCATGCTTATTAACCATCCTCCTTGCAATAATTCACATACAAGGACATCAGATTCTTCAGTACTGTAGCATGCAAATATTTTCCCTGTTATTCTTGCCAAACTAATTTCCCTACATTACACACCATCATTAAGTGATTGGCTAGTCACTTAACCTACATGTGCCTTTGCAGACACTTCACATCCTCCTCACAACTTGCTTTCCTTTGAGTCATCTGCAATTGGCTACACCACACATGGTGCCTTCATCCAAGTTCTTATAACAGATAATTGTTAAGGCCCAAACACCGATTTCTACAATACTCCACTAATTACAGTCTGCCACACTAAAAAAGTGACCCTTGTTACTTTCAGTTAATCTGTACAAATATCACACCCATCACCATGAGATGGTATCTTCAGCAGTAACACTTAGAAAATCTGAATACACCGGGTTTTGAAACAAAATAGGAGCAGGAGACCATTTGGCTCTTCAAGCTGGTTCTGACCAATCTAGTCTCTCCTGATAGCTCAGTCCTCCCATCCAGGGATCGGTCTGGTAAACATTTGTTGCACCCCTTTTATAGGCAGAACATACTTCCTCAGGCAAAGAATATCAAAACTGCATTCAATACTCCAGGTGCGATCTCACCAATGCCCTGTACAATTTCAGCAAGACATCTAGCTCATATATTCAAATCTTCTTTCTACAAAAGGCCAACATTTGCTTTTACAGCCGGAATGTTTACTTTCAGCAGCTAGTATACAAGGACACCAAGGTCTCACTGCACCTTTTTCTCCCCTAGTCTTACAGTCAGCCTACTTAGTTTTGCTACCGAAGTGGGAAACCTCATTTCTATACTTCATCTGCCATGCTTTTGCCCACTCACTCAACATATTCACATTGAAGCATCTCAGCATCCTCCTTACAGTTCACTCTCTACTCAACTTCATAGTATCTGCAAACCTGGAGATTTAATCATTTTAAATTAGCAAACTAAATGTCACAGATCGTGAGCAGCTGGGGCCCAACCAATGATCCCTGTGGTAGCCACCAGTCACTGGCTGCCACTTGGAAGGAGATCAGTTTATTCCAGTTCCCTGTCTCCCAGCAAATTCTCTAACCATGTCAGTACATGACCCTCAACCCCAGGTGCTTTACATTTTCCATGCTAACATCCTGTGGGACCTTATCAAGTACCTTTTTCAACGTTTAAGTAAACAACATCCAATGGATCCACCTCAAATTTTACTAATTAAATCCTCGAAAAATTTGAATAAATTTGTCAAACGGGCCTTTCCTTTTCAAGGGCTCTGCTATTTAATGACGGACTGCAGTATTTTCCCTATTACAGATATCAGGCTAACAGACCTTAATACCATTCTCTGTCTCCCTTCTTATATGGTGAAGTTACATTAGCTACCCAATAAGCCATGGGAACTGCTCCGGAGTCTAGAAAATCTTTAAAAGGTGACCACAAATGCATCCATTATTTTAGTGCCACTTCCTTAATTACCTGGTCTTGTAGCCACTAAGTTTGTGGCAAATTCAGTTGAATTTCTGGTCAATGGTAACCTCAAAGATGTTGATGGTGGGGGAACTCAGTGAAGGTAACACCACTGAAATGTCAAGGGGTGGTAGTTAGATTGTCTCACAATAAGAAACAGTCATTGCCTAAAACGTATGTGCTGTGAATGTTACTTGCCACTTCAGTCCCAGTCTGGATATTGTCCAGATCACGTTGTATTTGAATACGGACAGCTCCATTATCTTAGGAGTTATGAATCGTGTTGAACATTGAGCAATCAGCAATCGCCCCCACTTCGGAGTGATACTACCCGGAGGAACAGAGATTCTTGTAGTACAGTGGTAGAGTCCCTACCTCTGACCCAAAAAAGGAGAAGTTCAAATCCCACCTGTCCCAGTGTCACAGCTTTAGATCAAAATAACTACCTTGATGAACTCCTGCAGAGATGCCCTGGAGCTGAAGTGATTTACCTGCAATCACAACCATCTTACTATATAACAAGCGTGGGGCTGGATGAACACAGCAGGTCAAGCAGCATCACAGGAGCAGGAAAACTTGACGTTTCGGGCCTAAACCCTTCATCGGAAATGGGGGAGGGGGAGGGGAAGAGGGTTCTGAAATAAATAGGGAGAGATGGGGAGGCGGATCTCAAATGTCCTCATTCTTCAAGGACCGCAACTTCCCCTCCACAGTGGTCGAGAACGCCCTCGACCATGTCTCCCGCATTTCCCGGAACACATCCCTCACGCCCCGTCCCCGCAACAATAACCAAAAAAGAATCCCCCTCGTCCTCACGTACCACCCCACCAACCTCCGGATCCAACGCATCATCCTCCGACACTTCCGCCATCTGCAATCAGACCCCACCACCAAAGACGTTTTTCCCTCCCCACCCTTATCTGCCTTCCGGAGGGACCACTCCCCTCCGCGACTCCCTTGTCCGCTCCACACTCCCCTCCAGCCCCACCACACCCGGCACTTTTCCTTGTAACCGCAGGAAGTGCTACACCTGCCCCCACACCACCTCCCTCACCCCAATCCCAGGCCCCAAGAAGACTTTCCACATCAGGCAGAGGTTCACCTGCACATCTGCCAATGTGGTATACTGCATCCGCTGTACCCGTTGTGGCCTCCTCTACATCGGGGAAACCAAGCGAAGGCTTGGGGACCGCTTTGCAGAACACCTGTGCTCAGTTCGCAACAAACAACTACACCTCCCTGTCGCGAACCATTTCAACTCCCCCTCCCATTCCTCAGATGACATGTCCATCCTGGGCCTCCTGCAATGCCACAGTGATGCCACCCGAAGGCTGCAGGAACAGCAAATCATATTCAGCCTGGGAACCCTGCAGCCCAATGGCATCAATGTGGATTTCACAAGCTTCAAAATCTCCCCTCCCAAAACCAGCCCAGCTCATCTCCACCTCCCTAACCTGTTTTTCCTCTCACCCCAAGCCACACCCCCATCTCCTAGCTACTAACATCATCCCGCCCCCTTGACCTGTCCGTCCTCCCTGGACTGACCTATCTCCTCCCTAACCCCCTACCTACACTCACCTTTACTGGCTCCATCCCCACCTCTTCGACTTGTCTGCCTCCTCTCCACCTATCCTCTCCTCTATCCGCCTCCACCTCTCTCCCTATTTATTTCAGAACCCTCTTCCCCTCCCCCATTTCTGATGAAGGGTTTAGGCCCGAAACGTCAAGTTTTCCTGCTCCTGTGATGCTGCTTGACCTGCTGTGTTCATCCAGCCCCATGCTGGTTATCTCGGATTCTCCAGCATCTGCAGTACCTTTTATCTCTATTACATCTTACTATATGCCAAGTATAACTCTAACCAGCAGACAAGTCTGCCCTCAGTACACAATGATTCCAGGTTTTGCTAAGGCTCTTTGACGCCACATGCAATCGAATGTGGCCTTAATGTCAAGGGGTGTCACAACAGAATCAAAGTGTGTATTTAACTTAGCTGCCATTTTCACTCCCCTTTACAACTTCCCATTTGTCTCTCGTGATCTGTTCCTCTTCACATACAAACTAACAATGAAAGTTTCAATAGATATTTTCCCAAGATTACTCTTGTACTTCCCCACCCCCACCTTAAAATCAATACCCTTGCCCTTTGTTGAAATCTAAACTGCTCCAATCCCCAGGTCTGCAGTTATTTTTTCCATACCTAAATTGTATGCTCTTCCCTTGGATTTAAAACTTCCCTCGTTAGCATGGTCAGGCCACCTTTCCAGTTTTATTTTTGTGCCAGACAAGAATAAAACAATTGTTGCAGTTCCTGCATGCATGTTTTAAAGTTTACCATTATCTATCCACCATTATCTCGAACAGTTTATACAATCAGCTCCCACCTCATGCCATTGCAGTTTCCTGAAAATATTCAGGACGCTTGCCTCAGAATCATCTTTGTCATTCCCCTTCTTAAACAAAAAAAAGTTATAGAATATTATGGTCACTCTTCCCCAAGGGGCCTCACATACTAAAAAAAAAACACAAATCACTCCTTGCTCATTACATAATGGCCAGTCTAGGGCAGCCTGTCCTCTAACCGGTCCTCAAATGTATTAATTTAGAAAAATCATGTCACACACCCCCCAGAAATTTCTACTCTATGGTACTGTTACTGATTAGATTGAACTGAGCAAATCCATACACAGATCGAAGTTACCCATATTTATGTACTTTTATTGCTTGCATCTTCAATTTGCTGCTTATCGCTTTTCCCAACATTACCTCCACAGTTTGGAGTCTATATACAAGTTCCACCATAGTTTCTTGTCCCTTGATATTTACAAGGTCTATCCATGCAAGTTCCATTTCAGAGCTAATATTCTTCATTATTGCATTATTTTAGTCTTTAACCAGCAATGCTCTCCACCTTCTTTGCCTCTCATCTTCCTTCTGATGAATGAAAACCACTGACAACTCAGTTCCCTTCGCCGGCCACCCTGTGGGCATATCCCCATAATTTCAATTACATCATACCTGTTTATTTCATTCCCCCAAGGAATGTTTATTGAGGACAGGGACAGCACAGCATCTATTTGCATGACAAACGTATACTTTGAGACTGCTCCATGCGTTAAGGCACAAGGCCTCAACTCTTATTCTCTTAAGATTTTCAGTCCTGTTCACATTATTTTATACTAAAGCAGAGATTTCAAGGCTGTCACTTTTCTTATTTTGTCTTATTATTTCTCCCTCATTTCCCTAGGTCTCTCTGCATAGGTTCCCATCCACCTGCCATTTTAGTGTAACCTCCCCTCCCCAACACACTAGCAAATACTCCTATCCAACCTGTTCAGGTCCTACCTCCTCCAAACTCACCCCAGTATCCCACCTTGTCTCATTTCTCCAGCCATATATTCATCTGACATATCCTGCTATTTCTACTCTGACTAGCTCGTGGCACTGGTAGTAACCCACAATTGTATTCTCAAAAGAACACCAATAAATTCACCAAACACAGTATGCCTTTCATAAAGCCAGTGACCGATTATATTGCAGCTATCCAGATGCCCTGCTACCACCTCTAACTGTAGATTCTTTTTACAGATACATTTTCCCCAGTTTTCAATAGGGCCACAATAAATTTACCAAAATGTATCAGTGACTTAGATCAGGAAAGTGAATGCACCGTAGCCACGTTTGCAGATGTCAAACATAGGTTAGAATGCAAGTGGTAAGGAGGGCAGTCTGCAGAGATATGGACAGATTAAGCAACTGGGCAAAAAACAACTTGGCAGATGGAACATAATCCAGGGAAAATAAAGCTACACACTGGACAGCAGGAAGAACAGATAAACTGAATATTACTTCAAATGGAAAAAGACTGTACAAAGATGCTGAACAGTGGGACTTGGAAGACCTCATGCATAAAATCACCAAAAATTAGCATTCAAGTTCAGTGGGTAATAGGGAAGGTATACGAACTGTTGATATTTCAAAGGGAGTATAAAATAGGGATATTTTTGCTAAGAACTCCGAGGCATAGTCACATCACAGCTGAAATACTGTAAACAGGTTTGGATCCCTTATCCAAGGCAAGATATACTGGCATTGGAGGTTTACTAGTTTGATACCAGATATGGATGGCATATCTTAAGAGGGTTTGAGCTTATACCCATTGAAGTTTAGAAGAGGCAACCTTATTGAAACACACAAGGTTCATGGGGGACTTGACAGGGCATATACAGGAAGTTTTTTTTTCGCCTTGTGGGAGAATCTAAGACCAAAGGCATTATCTCAATAAGGGGTCACACATTTAAAAAGGCAGATAAGGAGTTTCTTCTCTCCAAGGATAGCGAATTCAGTGGAATTCTTTACTGCAGAAGGCTGTAAAGACTGGGCTGTTTAAAAATACTAAATCAGTAAGGGAATCAAAGGGTATAGTGAAACAGTAGAAAAGTGGAAGTGGGGGAATCAGGTCAGCCATGATCTCACTGAATGACAGCAGTTTTGATTGGCTGAATGGTCTATTAATGCATATACCTTTTATGGCCGATGACTATTCTCAGATTACTTGTCCTATAGTTTCCTGTATTGTCCTCTTTTCTTCTTGTAGGGTTGTTCCATTTCCAACCTGCTGGGACCTTTCCAGAATGTAGGGAATTTTCTAAGATAACAACTCATGCATCCACTTCCTTTAGGACCCCAAGATGCAGGTCATCAAGTCTAGGGGACTTGTCAATGTTTAGTCCTTTGAATTTTCCCCAAGTATACCTTTTCTTAAATTACGTTACAATTATTATAATTTACTTCTCTTTTGCTCCAGCCTTTACAAATCACCACTGGGATATTTGGGTTTTCTACTATAAAGACAGAAGAAGACATTATTTCTTAAAAATCAGCAATTTCCTTGTTTGTTTAATCATTAAAATTCAGTTTCATCTGTAAAGAGTTAGAAACAAAAATGGAAATTGCTGGAAAATCTCAGCAAGTCTGGCAGCATTTGTGTAGAGAAAGCAGAATTAACATTTCAGGTTCAGTGACTGTTCTTCAGAAGGGTATTAAGTAGCTTTCCAAGGCCTACCACTGTTACTCTACTGTTGAGCCTTTTAACCTATTTTCCCAAACCACTTTAGCCTGATCAGTCTTTGTCTCATGTAATTGGCTTGATCAGAGCTTAAAGTCACCAGTTTCAAACTCAATTTCTCACCCTCAAACTGAACGTGACATTCCATCATGTTACAATCATTCATTTATTACAGCATCCTTCATTATATGAATTTATTAATTACAGTTCCAAAGTAGCCTACTCCCTCACTGGTTCCAGAATCTATTGCTCCAAGAAGCTGCCCCAAATTATATAGATAAAATAAAAGTTTTCCAGGCTAAGTTCACCAATTTGATTCATCCAATTTTGCAGCACCTTCCTTACTAGACTCAATTATTTGATTTATATTCTGCCCTCAGTCTAGCGACCAGAGACAAAAAGAAAATCATTCCTGCAAGTGATTTCTTTCCTTTGCTAGCTATCATCTCCACCCAAATTGATTTTACATTTTGATCCTCCGAATCAAGATAACTTCTCACTACTCTACTGATTTCACCCTCCATTGAACAGAATACACTCCCAACTTCCTGTCCCTGTGAAATGCTAGATTTCCTTAAATATCTGCATCCTAGCGATGGTCACTTAGCTGTCACAGAAGCTGTGGACACAGTTATGTCATACTGCAAGTTCACCCATCTAGTTCACTAATCTCAGACAGAGAGGGAAGGAAATCTGTCATTGGAGTTGCTTGTAAATCAGCCCATCAATGTGGTTAACTCTTATCTACCTAGCCAGTAACTCGCATATCCCACAAACATAATACAGGAACGTTCATTTCTAGAGATGGTATGGGCTGCAGATGCTGGGGTTCAATAGGACAGCATAGAGCCGGAGGCACACGGCCGGCCAGGCGGCACTGGTGTCTGTCCATAAATCCATCCAAAAAAGAAAGAGGAGCGGTGGGGCTGGGGAGGGTAGTGGGATGGTGATAGTGAGTGCAGGTAGGGAATGGTGGGGATTGGTCAGCGAGGTGGGTGGAGCAGATTAGGTGAGAGAGAAGATGGACAAGTTGTGTCAGGTCAAGGAGGCAGGGATGAGCGGGAGGGTTGGACTTGGTTGAGCCAAGACCAGGGGAGGGGAAGATTTTGAAACTGGTAAAATCCACATTTAGGCCATTGGGCTGTAGGCTCCCAAGATGGAATACGAGGTGCTGCTACTCCTCCAGTTTGCGGGTGGCGTCATTCCACCATTGGAGGCAGCCGAGGATGGACACGGCACCCAGGGAGTGGGAGGGGTCTAGAAGTGGTTCATGACGGGAAGGTGTTGTTGTTTGTGGAGCGTCTGCACTCTGTTCTCGAGAAAGCGGTCTCCGAGCCTTCGCTCGGTCTCACTGGTGTGGCCTCCTCTACATTGGGAGCGACAGATGCAATAAACCACATCATCGGATGTGCACGTGGTCTCTTGCATCGCTGCTCCCAACATGGCCTCCTCTACAGTGAGGCCAAGCGGAGGCTCAGAGACCACTTTCTCGTGAACAGAGTGCAGGCACTCTACAAATGACAACGTCCTCCGGTCGCGAACCATTTCAACCCCCCCTCCCATTCCCTGGTTGACATGTCCATCCTGGGCCACCTCCAGTGGTGGAACGATACCACCTGTAAACTGGAGGAGCAGCACCTCATTCCACCTTGGAATTTTACCAGTTTCAAAATCTTCCCACCCATCCCACGACCAACCCTCCCTCTCATCCCTGCCTCCTTGACCTGACACACAATCTGTCCATCTTCTCTCCGACCTCGCTGACCAATCCATATCTGCACTCACCTATCACCATGCCACCCCAGCCCCATCCCTCTTCGAGCTCCCTCCCCCACTTCTGAAATAAAAAGGGTCCCAGCCCGAAATGTCAACTTTCCTGCTCAGCCTGCTGTGTTCCTACAGCTCCACATAACATTCATTTCTAGTTGTGCTATAGATTCCTCCGTCTGGTTATGAAAAGTGCACATGTTCAGATAAAGAGCTTTTAATTCTGTCATCTATTGTAATTTCTCCCCCCGCTCTTACCTCACTCACTGGTGCCTCTAGCCCCAAGAATATATCCTTAAATTAACACCAGGTACAGCTAACAGTTGTTACATTTTTCCAGACTGATATCAGCCATAGTGTATTCCCATGGCTTGTTTGTCCTGCCCAAGTGCATCACCTCACGTAGGCATATGGAATTTCATTTGCCACCGATCAGCCCATCTGTATTCTCCTGTAATCCAAGGCTATCCTCCCCCCTCCTCACTATTTACCATCCCACCGATTTTATCGTCTGCAAATTTACTGATCCAAGCTCTACAAAGCCCAAATCATTTATGAATTAAACAGCAAGGTGTCCACCACTGATCTTTGCAGAACCACACTGGACGGACTTCTCATCACAAAAGCACCCTTTGATTATCACTCTTTGCTTTCTGCCACTCAGCCAATTCTGGTTTTAATTTGCTAATCTTCCTTGGATCCCTTGGACTCATGGATTTCAAGAGGAACAAAGCCAGAATGGAAGCGAGGTTAAATCAAGTCAAAGCAAAGTAATAAACTAAAGAAAAAAGGGAAAGAGAGTTAATGCAAGTGAAGTGAAGTTAGTAGTTAGTTTTTAAAATAGTAATTTCAGGGTTTGTTTCTGAAAAAAGAAACTACTTTTTCAGTCACATTATGACATGCGTGTGAAACAGGTGGAACTTTAACCAGGCAGAACTTGAACCAGGCACTGACATTGCCACTGTGCTACAAGAGCCCCCATTCTTTAATGCTTATTCTAAGGAAAACAAAGGTTTTTTTTAAAAAAAGTTACCTGACAGTAGGCCAGTTAGACCAAGCCAAGTATACACGAGTGGTGGGTTAATTACAGCAGTTTGGCAAGAACTCAACTAGAGAAGAGGCCATTTTACTCTGGCATGCTCATCGCGTGGTCTTGTTACCTCAAAAAGGATATTAATGCCATACAGGGAGTGTAACATAGATTCACCAGACTTACTCATGGTATGGTGGGACTGTTCTACACAGAGATTGGGCCAACTGGGCCTGTGTTATCTGGAGTCAAACAAAATAAAGGTGAGGTGATCTCATTGAAGTGTACAAAATACATAAAAAGGGACAGAAAAGACAGATGCAGGTAACTTGCTCCCTCTGGTTGGGTGGTCTAGAACCAGGGATTACAATCTAAAAAGATGGGTGATGCCATTTAGAACTAAGATGGGACATTTTACTCAGATGGTGATGAGCCTCTGAAATATTCCATCCTGGAGGAATAGGAAAGCTCAGTCTTTTAAGTATGCTTCAAGTATAGATTAACAGATTTTTGATCACAAATGGTCAAAGAATTATGGGGATAGTGAGAGTAAAAAAAAAATAGGTGAAATGTTCAATCAGACATTATGGTATTAAATGACAGAGCAGGCTTGCTGGGATAAGTGGCCTCCTCCCATTCTTATGTTCTAGTTCTTGAAGTATGGAGGCGGCAGTGGTGTTGCAGTAAATGCAACTGATCCAGATCTTGAGCAAGTATACAAGTTCAAATTCCACCATGGCAGAGGGTAAAATTTACATTTAATGAAAACCTGGAAGGAAAACATCTGGTTTATTGGAAACCATAATCAACTCTCACAAAAAGTACCACTTGGTTCATTAATGTCCTTCAAGGAAAGAAATCTCCATTCTTAGCTAGTTTGGCCTAGATGTGACTCAAAACACAATGTGATTCACTCCTAATTTCCCTCTGGCATCTAGGGATGGCAATAAATGCTGGGCTAGCCGGCCATGTTCACTTCCCAACAAATAAGAGCCTAAGGAAACATGACAGTGGAATCAGAGGGCATATCCCTGAAGATTGTAAGAAGTGAACAGTTTGCTCAGCACTACCTCTGATTTACCATTAGGATAAAATATACTTGAAGTGGTCTCACATGGTGCTGGGAAAGTTTGGATTTTAATGAAATGCATAAAAAAAGGCCAGCAAGCAAAAACAAAAAGTTCAAAGTTATGACAAAAGTACCTGCTCCAGCAGCTAAAGTCTCAACTCTACAAAAGTAGAATGTGTCAGGGGCAGTTTCTAAAATGGTGACATGAAGAATTTCCTGCCTGGGCTTACACATAGCAGGAACACAGAAGATGCTCACTTCAGATTGGTCTCAACTCTAACTCATTTGTATGGCTACTGGAGCTCATCCAGAATTTGTTTCTAAGGTCTGGGAAATACAAGTAATCCACAGTCTACAGGCTTACTAACATGACCTGAGACTAAGCACATGAAGCACAATTCTCAAAGCCATTGCATACAAAATCCTGAGATAACAGTGTGGAGCTGGAGGAACACAGCAGGCCAGGCAGCATCAGGAGCAGGAAAGCTGACGTTTCGGGTCACGGTCTTTCTTCAGAAATGGGGAAGGGAGCTCCGAAATAGAGAGAGCAGCACGCGGGAGCAGGATGAGTTGAAGGTGTTGTCGTTTGTCACAAACTGAGCTCAGGTGCTGTACAAAGTGGTCTCACCAATCTAGAGGCCACATCAGGAGCAGCAACCACAGGAAGTGCTACACCTGCCCCTACACCATCCCCCCCCGTCCACAGACCCCAAAAAACCTTCACAGACAGATGCTCTCTATTTATTTCAGAGCTCCCTTCCCCCTCCCCCATTTCTGAAGAAGGGTCCCAACCCGAAACATCAGGTTTCCTGTTCCTGATGCTGCCTGGCCCGCTGTGTTCCTCCATCTCCACTATTATCTCCGACTCCAGCATCGGCAGTTCTTACTATCTCTTAGCATGCAAAATATTTGTTTGCAACAGGCTCTCTACTCACTTCTAAATAAAATTCACTCCATTCTTCTGAAGGCACCAACTTATAATGGTCACAGTGCTAACAGTTAGTTTTCCTGTCAGTCTAGTCAAGGCTAATGAGCGACTTGACAACAGCAATTACAGCCAAGATAATCCTGATGTGGAGGCGCTGTTGTTGGACTAGGGTGGACAAGGTCTGAAATCACAACACCAAGTTATAGCGCAACAGGTTAATTTGAAAAGCACAAGCCTTGGGAGCCTCAGTCCCTCCTCAGGTGTTAACTTACATGCCCAGTTTTCAGGCAGGGTAGTACTGGCCAGGAACCCCAACTGATGTACCTGCTCAATAATCAAGGTACAGCTTAGGCTGCATATCCTCTATTACTGACTGACTGAAAACAGGCTAATGACAACAAGTTTAACTCTCAGATTTTAACATTCCTCTTTACATTTACAAATGAATGCAATAAACATAAGCCAGGTGAATGACTTCAGGTTTGAGCTCAGTTCAAATACTGGTGTAAAGCATTAGGGGATTGTGTATCATACAGTAATTCCTGGGACACCAGTTTCACATCTATTTCAATAAACTTCAAACAATGTAGTTTCTTTAATTGCCTATCCCTAATAGCCCTAGCATGCCACATTTCCATTAGGAACGGCCTTAAAAAAAAATGCTCCAGCATCGGCAGTTCCTACTATCTTAAAAAAAGTGCTTGCTGTGCCAGCAATACCCACATCCCAAAGCAATGAATAAAACTTCACACTAACTACAACTGTCATCATGGTATTCTCACCAAGAAGCCCTCAAGGGATTAAGTGCAGTACTGACTTGCTGTCTCTCACTTCTTATAGAAGAGTAGATACTTAATTACAACAAATCTGACTAAGCATAGCAAACAAAGTTAACCCAGTGGGCAAGATCACTGTAGCAGTAAGATCATCTTATTGGCAGCTATTAAGTTTTTATTGTACAATTTTTAGTGCAAAAAAATTAAATCGGCAGAGTTTATAGACATTGCTCCAATTCCAATTTCTCTATTCTGTCCGTGAAGATTGTCAGCTCTCGCTGGATACAGCTTCACAATCTGCAGACTTCCACTATTGCACCTAAGTAGTTAGTCTTCAAATATGACATGATTACATACACAATTTACAGATCAAGGTTTGGGCAGTGGTAGTCAGTGTTTACAAGACAGTGAACAGTCTTCCTAGAAATGCTGTTGCTACATAGAAATTGAACTTGGATGCAAGTTATTAGGTAGGAAGAGATTTTAGCTTTAAATTTATTAATGAAAATTGGATAGCGCTGGCTAAGCCAACATTATTGCCCATCCCCATTTGCCACTGAGAAGGTGGTGATGAGCTGCCTTTCTGAACCACTGAAGTCTTTGTGCAGCAGAAAAAGACAGGGGGAAGCTGAGTTGTTTGAAGGATGAGAGAGTTCCACTAGGAGATCAGAGCAGATAATGACCAATATTTTTTTGGTGGTAGGAACATGGGTCTTTGGAACAGGTAAGCATATCTCCTTTGTCCAGCACAGCACCTCCAAAAACACAAACCTCCAAATGTCACATTGATTACACATTCAAGCCTTAAAGCAGAGTTTGGTACTGCAATCTTCAGACTCAAATGGGAACATCACATAGCAGAAACATTCAATCTCATCATGTGCCCCCACGTAAGTCTCAAATCAAAAAGTAGTGACATGGCATCCTATCCACCTTTCAGATGCAACAACACTTCGCTGATTTGTATACAATTTTACAGTAACACCAAGGGAAGTAATTATACTCTTCAAAGTCAATTGGGATGGGTTTCTAAAAAAAAACCAAAGAAGTCTTAAAAGTTCCACCTTAAGTAGTGGTCAAGGAAAATGCAAATAGACTCAACAGTCCAAACAGCCTCCAACCACACCATAAATGATGGCCTGTGTATTAGCATCATATAATTTTTTTTGGGGGGGGGGGGGGCGGTGGCGGAGGTGCACGCATGCTTTAACATTCAAAATGCTGAACTGCAACTTAAAATGAAAGAATGAAATCAAGTGAATTTATTCTGGACACGGAATGCGTGCATTTATCCAAAGTGTATAGAATATATAGGAGCAAGGAAAAGTGCATCCTGGGCCTCTCCCAACATGACTTTCAATACTGCAACCAAAAATCAAAATCAAATCACAGTGCCCGCATCTGCCCCTCCAGTCCTCTAAGTCATGTTTCCCATCTCCACCACGACCCTCCCTGCCTCATTACTCCAACAACGCAAACAAAAACAAACAAAATTTCTCCTCAGGTCCCTGCAGTATTATCCAATACCAATTCCGATACCTTGTGTACGTAGAGCAGCTGGGGTACAGATTCCCATATCTGCCAAAAACAGCAGTCACGTTGGTTGCCACTAAGATGAGCAAGATTAGCAAGTCAAAATGAACACAGTCATGCAGACGCCACTTCGTGTTCCAGTGCAAGCAGCACAGCTTGAACACTGACATTTGTCCTTTCAGCTAAATATAGAATAATGCTCAATGTAAACTAAAACCAGTATATCACTGTCCTGGCTTAGATAAGCCTTCACTTAACAGTCTGAGTCACCCCTGCTGGATGTAGAGTTAATTTGTTTAAACGAAAATCATACACAGCACCATCTATTTAGCTGCCAGAGAAGTCATTTGCACTGCAGACAGGTACGTTTGATCACCTGCCAGGCCTTCAAGATGAGTAACCAGAAGGTAGTTAAAAGAAGTAGTTAATTCCATCTTCAATGCAATGAAATACAGAACTACCACGTATTTAGAATATGATATCCTACACCAGTTGCCACCCTCATCATCACTGCAGCCAACTTCAGTGTCACTTCTTTTTTAAAAAAGGTGAAGTCCTACACAGGGGGCATTAGGATCTCCGCTTGGAATCAGAACCTTGGACAAGTCAGATTCCAGAGAGTGATAGACCATAAGTTTCATTTTCAGTTTGGTTCTTAGGATGGTAAATCACTGAACGTATTCACGTGAGGCTGCTAACGTATTTTGAACAAGAGAACACAACCAAAATCATAGACAATTTGAAGCAGCAAATAAAAAAAAAAGGGAGGGAGAAAGATTCAACACTTCCCCCTCCTGCAATATTCTTTAGAGAATCAACCCAAGTATAGTATCACTCCTATTTTGCATTGTATTTTTTTTTTGTTCAACAGACAACGTTTCAGACAGAAAACAAAAACTAAAAGAACTGCAGATGCTGGAAACCAGAAACAAGAACAAATTGTTGGAGAAACTCAGCAGGTCTGATAGCATCTATGGAGAGAAAGCGGTGTCGATGTTTCGTATTCGGTGACCACTCAATAGCACTGAAGGATTACTGCGCCCAAAACATTGACTACTTTCTCTCTCCACAAATGCTACCAGTTCTGCTGAGCTTCTCCAACAATGTGCTTTGTTGGGGTTTTGAACTGTGTCCTTTTGGCAAACTTCTGCACATTAACCAGATATAATTTGCTCCATTATAGTCTCTCCATGGGACACAGACGCAGGCTAACTCATTGACCCTGAACCACAAGGAAAACAAAAAAAGGGTTTTCCCAGACAACTTTTAGACTAAAATTTTCTTGCTGGTCTAGATCTTTTCTTCTGAGTCGAAACTTCTTGCAACCCTATCCTTCTGGTTGAATCATACAAGATCCTAAAATGACTTGACGGAGTAGACATTTATGGGAGAGGCTATAATCAATGGCAAAATAGTTTAAAAGTTAAGGAGTCTCCAATTCAAAAGTAAGCTGAAGGGTGCAGTTGAGATCAGAAGAATGAGCCATCACAATCAAATGCCAAAGAAGGCTTGAGGTAGCGAGTGGTCTACTTCTGCTCCCCAGTACAATGTTTCTATGGAACACATTGTGTTGGGGATACTGTTTACATTGAACATAAAAGAGTATTGTCAACTGTCTTGAAACATCCATGCTTTGCATAAAATATTTCCCCATTAATTGATATAACAAGGTGTAGAGCTGGATGAACACAGCAGGCCAAGCAGCAGGAAAGCTGACGTTTCGGGTCTAGACCCTTCTTCAGAA
>JAHRHZ010000054.1:560138-637624 GCA_024137785.1 Ginglymostoma cirratum
TTCGGGTCTAGACCCTTCTTCTGAATCATTTTTTCCCGAAGGAGGGTCTAGACCCGAAACGTCAGCTTTCCTGCTCCTCTGATGCTGCTTGGCCTGCTGTGTTCATCCAGCTCTACACCTTGATATATCAGATTCTCCAGCATCAGCACTTCCTACTATCTCTCCCCATTAAATCGAGCTGTTCCCTGGGGTGGGGGAAATGAGAGGATGGAGGACTTCAAAACTAGGGGACATATGGAAGGGCAGCAATCCATTGACACCAAACAGACAGCTCAAAATTCACAAAACTACTGCAGTGGCAATTAAGAATTGTATACATGGATTATACAAAAATCAAACAATGTACAAATCTCTCTTCATTCAGCACCTCAAAATCAATGTCAAAACTCCAATACTTCAACTGTCTGTAAAACAGATCAAATGCACTCATTACAAAAATAAAATCTGTAAATCCTCCTGTAACATCTTTTCGGAACCCAAGTTGTTTTGGTGTGTTCATAATGTGCATTATTAAATTCAACTAATGGACAGCAAACTCACAGCTGTGTGAATTTTCACACAATTATATTTAATCAGTATTTCAATGATAAAATCGCCAGTTTCCCATACTAATAACATACTGCTCCTCTTTTCCATAACTTGGAGGCAGACTCCTCTTCAGATTCCACTGGCATCCTGGACCAGAGGGAACTGACTGTTTGAAAAAATGTTCAGAGCATCAATACAGGAAGGAATTAACAACCCAAACGCGGAGGAAACAAACCTAAAAACGAAACAGCCAAAAGAACTGCGGGTGGCATAAATCAGAAACAAAAACAGAAGCTGCTGGAAAAACTCAGTAGGTCTGGCAGCATCTGTTCTGAGGGAAGGTCACCAGACCTAACATGTTAACTCTGATTTCTCTCCTCAGATGCTGGCAGACCTGAGCTTTTTCAGCATCTTTTATTTTTGTTTTCTAAAAAAAAAAAAATGTGATTTACTTCAATATTCTACCAAAAAAGTACACAGCTGCCACTGGTTATCATACACCTTAGTACCCTATGTTCATTAGCTCAGCTCTATTAAATCATTATCATCTGTTTCCTTTCTGCTGTTTGTCCGCTATTGCAATAACGATTTAACAATTAGACAAACATCACTGAATAACTGGACATTTCACTTAGGAGATATTTTATCATCCAATGCTCTTTTGTTAGGTCAGTTCACACCACATGAATGAACAGAATCATAGAAGGGTCCTGACTAAAAAGCAACTAGTTGTTCAGTCATGTCAATCCAGCTCTTTCCAAAAATAAAAACACAAAACAACCTATGCCTAGCTAAAACAAATTGTGGTTTTTTCCCCAAGCTCTGTACCACAATCCATACTCGGGCACTGACGTGAAGTCCTGAAGAAGGGCCTAGACCCCAAATGTCAACTCTCCTACTCCTTGGATGCTGCCTGACCTGCTGTGTTCCTTCAGCTCCACACTGTATTGACTGACTTCAGCAGTTCTTGCCATCTCCTCCGGTACTTACCCAATTCCATTTGAAAGCCACAATTTAGTAAGCCTGCACCATAATCTCTCAAATGCTAACCACTCACCACAAAAGGCATTCCTTCAATCACAGTGGTTCTTTCACTGATCATTTAACTGGTGCCATGTAATTCTCAATGCAACTGCAAATTGGAAGTTTCTTCATCGATGCTGTCGAGACACACCTTGAATTTCAGTAAAATCAATTAAATCTCATTTCTCCAAGGAAAACAATTCTAGCCTACCCAATCGCCGGTTAAATGGATGCCTTCAATCCTAGAAGAATTCTCAAATTTGTTTTTGAACGATTTGCATCCCTCAAAAAGTATGATGCCCAGAAATGGGCACAATATTCAATGATGGCACACCTCCACTCTGGGCTGGAAAATTCCAAAAAGATTCACAAACCTTTTTGTGTGCAGAAATCTTGAAGCTTTACCCAAAGAGTTATACAACATGGAACCAGACCCTTTGGTTCAACTCATCAATGCTGATGAGGTATCCTAAACTGAACGAGTCCCATTTGCCCACATTTGGTCCATATCCCTCCAAACCTTTCTTATATACCTGTCCAAATGTCTTTCAAATGTTGTAACTGTACTCACTTCTACCACGTCCTCTGGCAGCTTGTTCCATAAACGCACCGCCTTCTGGAAAACATTGCTTCCCAGGTCCCTTTTGAATTTATCCCTTCTTACTTTAAACCTCTAGTTTTGTACTCCCCAAACCCTGGGGAAAAGACCATGCCTTATCTATGCCCTTCATGACTTTATAAACCTCTATTAAAACATCAGCTCTCAACCTCCAATGTTCCAGGGCGGAAAAAGCCTCAGCCCATTCAGCCTTTCCTTATAACTCAAACCCTCCAGTCCCAGCAACATCCTTGTAAAATCTTTCTATACTCTTTCTAGTTTAAACAACATCCTTCCCATAGCAGGGCAACCAGAATTTAAAGCAGTATTTTAAAAGTAGCCTCACCAATATCTTGTACAGCCACAAGATTTCCAACTCGTGTCCAATGCTCTGACTAATAAGACAAGCATGCCGAATGCCTTCTTCACCACACTGTCTACCTACGACATCACTTTCAAGGAACTATGAACCTGCACCCCTAGACTCTTCTGTTCTACAACACTCCAAGGTTTCACCATTAACTAGTTAAATCCTATCCTGGCTTGCCTTACCAAAGTGCAACACCTCACATTTATCTACATTAAACTCCAACTGCCACTCCTCAGCCCACCGGCTCATCTAATCAAGGTCCCGTTGTGTTCTGATAGCGTCCTGGGACAAAGGCTACACCAATTTTGCTGTCATCCACAAACTTACTAACTATGCCTCTTGTATGCTTATTGAAATCGTAGGTATAAAATGACAAACACCAGTGGACTCAGAACTGATTTGTGGCACACTGCTGGTCAGGTCTCCAGTCCAAGTAGTTACCCACTACCACCACCACCACTACCCTGTCTCCTATCAACAAGCCAATTTTTTTAAAATTAAAACTGGCTCCCTTACTGAATCCCACGTGATCTAACGTTACTAACTAGTCTACCATGCCAGACTTTGAAAGCCTTGCTAAAGTCCACATAGTCAACAGCTACCACCGTGTCTTCATCTAACTGCTTGGTAACGTCTTCAAAAAAGATTTCAAATTTGAGTGACAATTTCCCATACAAAGCTATGCTGCCTATCCCTAATCTGTACTTCACTTTCCAAATGCATAAAAATCTTCTGGTCGCTCAGAAGCCCCTCCAACAACTCAGCCACATCAAAACTACCCAGTCCATAGTTCCTTGGCTTTTCCTAAACAATGGTGCAAGATTAGCCACCCTCCAGTCGTCCGGCACCTCACCCATGGCTGTCAATAATGCAGAAATATTGCTGCAAGGGCCCCCCCCCCCCAAACAATCTCTTCCCAGCTTCCCATAATGTTCTGGGATATATCGGATCAGGTCCTGCTCCCACTTAAGATTCCCAGCTAGGGTTAATTAATATACAAGTACCTGCCTTGTTGTCAAGCCAGTTCATAATCTTGAATACTTTAATGAGATAATCTCATTCTTCTAAAATCCAAATAATACGAAAACAGTTTACTCGGTCCATCAAAGAATATCCCTTCTGTCACAGGGACTAGAAAACCTTAGCTGTAGTGTCTCCAAGCAAATACATTCTTCTATCAAAAAGTATTCAGGCTTGGTCTCAAAGCAGAGTACAATGCTTTAAATTCATTCATAGAATGTAAATATCACTGGCTGGGCCAGCATTTATTGCCTTCAAAGACCTGACATTCTGCACTCTTGAATCACTGCAATGCATTTTCTGCAAGTATACCAAACTGCCTTTAGGAAGGCAGTTCCAGGATGCTGACCCAGCACCAGTGATGGAACAGTGATATACTAAGTCAGGGTGTGGAGTGATCTAGATAGAAACATGCAAGTTATAGAATCACATATCAGGGCTCTTGCCCTTCTACATGGTCATGATCATGATTTTGGAAGTTGCTGTCTAAGGAGCATTAAAGATTTTCTGCAGTGCATCTTATAGATAACACACTGCTGAGTGTACCAATCAAGTAGGCTGCTTTGTCTTGTATGGTGTCAAGCTTCTGGAAGTGTAGTGATCCAGGAAAAGTGGCAGTATTCAATCACACTCCTGACTTGTGCTTTGCAGATGGTGGATAAACACTGGAGTCAGGAAGTACATTATTCACTACGGGATTCCCACTGATTTGCTCTTATAGCCACATTATTTATAGTGCCAGCCCAGGTCAGTTTCTGATGAACGTTAACCCCTAGGATGTTGATAAAAGAGGACTGAATTTCAAGGAGTGATGCAATGATTAGATTCAATCTTGGAGATCATTACTACCTGGGACTTGTGTGGTGTTACTTGCTACTTGTCAGTCCAAGCCTGGATATTTTCCAAGTCTTACAGCATTTGGACATGGACTGCCTCATTTTTCGGTGGAATAAAAATGACTGCAATTCTCAGCAGCAGCAAACATCCCCCACTTCTGACCTTACAATAGAGGGAAAGTTATTGATGAAGCAGTTGAAGATGGCCAAGTCAACAACACTACCATGAGGAACCAGGGACTCGTGTACAGTGGTAACGTCCTACCTCTGAGCCAAGAGGCGTGTGTTCAAGTTCTACATACTCCAGATGTGTGTAACATCTCTGAAGAGGTTGATCAGAGAATAACTGACGTTGAGGACAAGGGGCTCATGAGGTGCTGTGGTAGTGTCCCTATCTCTGAGCCAGGAAACCTAGGTTCAAATCCCCATGCTCCAAAGAATTCATAATATTTACCCTGAAGAACTTCTGCAGAGATGTCCTAGAGCTCAAATAACTGATTTCCAACAACTACAACCATCTTCCTTTAGGAAAAGTATGGCCCCTACCAGCTGTGATATTTCCCCCAATTTTATTGGCTAGTTTTGCTAGAGCTCCTTGACACCACACTTGGTCAAATGCGGCCTTGATGTCAAGGATAGTTATGATTGCAGCACCACTCACTCACGTTTGAACGAAAGCAGTAATGAGGTTAAGACCCAATCATTTTACTGACAATCGAGTGTCGACTAATCAAACTAAGTGACCTGGTTGGCTTGTCCTGCTTTTTGTATACAGGACATACCTGGGAAGTTTTCCACATTGTTGCTGTATTGGAAGAGCTTGGATAGCTCTGGAGCTAGCATGGTCAGTACTTTTCAGGGCCCATTGGCCATTGCAATGCCCAGTGCCTCCAATCTTGGCACCATGTGAAGTGAACCAAATTGGCCGAAGACCGTCATCTGTGATGATGGGGATCTGTCCATATTCATACAGCCACCTCCAGTGGAGTTGTTTAATTGTCCGGGGAGAGAAATCAGAGTTACAATTTCAGGTCGAGTTCTGAGGAAGGGTCACTCAACCTGAAACGTTAACTCTGATTTCTCTCCCCAGATGCTGCCAGACCTGCTGAGCTTTTCCCAGCAATCTCTGCTTTTGTTTGTGATTTACAATTCTTCCAATTGTCCACTTGCATTCATAACATAGGCGACGTGACTGCAGAGCTTAGATCTGATCCATTAATCATGGAATTGCTTAGTCCTGTCTATCAGTTGCTGCTTGGCATGCAAGTTTTATCGCTTCACAAAGTGACACCACAGAATGGTGCTGCTGCTGGCATACCCATCTACACTTATCAATGAGCCAGCATTCCCCTCACTCGATGGTAATGGCAGAGTATGGATATGCCTGGCCTTGAGCTTTTGTTGGGAGTACAATTCTGAGCCTCACAGCACCTCATTGATGCCAGTTGTGTTGCTAGATCTGATCCAAATATAGTGATGGTGCCACACAAGATGATTAGGATACCATCCTGCAAAGATGGAACTTTGTCTTTAAAACTGTGGTGGTTAAGCTTTGATACCATAATGGACTATTTAGATTAATCAGAATGAGGACAAGCATATTTTTCTCTTGTTGATTCCTTCATCACCTGCTGTTCACCCAGTCTAATAGCTACATTCTTTAGGTCTCTACTAGTTCAGTCAGTAGACAGGCTGCAAAGTTACTGAGGTGAGCGTTGAAGTCCCCAACCTCAAGTATATTCTGCATCCTCATTTTCTAAGCTGTGTTTATCAGTGTATTGATTCAGCCACCAAGATGGGGATGGTACATGGTAAATGACATACCCAGGGATGGTGGTGTCTGGAACATTGTAAGCTTTGATTTTGAGCATATGAATATGCCAAGCTGCTACACGACTCATCTAAGACAGTGCTTCCAAATTTGACACTAGCTCCATATGTTGGTAAGGATGGTTTTGCAAGGTCAGGGTTGAGTTTGCCACAGTCATTTCAGGTGCCTTAGTCGATGCTTGTCGTCTTGTCCAGTTGCATTCCTTTGCAAACTTTTGATGCAGTGGATACCATTGAATGGCAGGAGGCAACTGTTTAGCAAATGACAGATTTTACATGGTATAATGCTAGTATTATACCATATAAGTGAAGTTATTAGGACTGAGGGCTGATAAATTCCCAGGGCATGATATCTATATCCCAGATTACCAAAGCAGATGACCAGGTGGAAATAATGGATGCACTGGTTCCCATTTTCCAGAATTTTAAAAACAGTCCCAGTAGATTGGAGGGTGCTAAAGTGTGAACCCACTATTTATAAAAAAGGTAGAGATGGGAGAAAACAGGAAATTACAGATTAGGCTAACCAATGTCAGTAGAGGAAACGTTAGAGTCTATTATAAAGTGTGTGTTAAAAGAAACTGGGAAATATCAATGGAATTAGACAAAGTTAACATGGTTTTATGAGAGGGAAATTATATGTGACAAACCTAGAGTTTTGAGCAAGTATTTGGAAGAGTACATTAAGGGAGGCCAGTGGATATGATGTATTTGCATTTTTCCAACAGCTTTTGATAAAGTCTCACAAAAGAGGTTGTGAGAACAAAATTAAAGCATATGGAATTAGGGATAATATACTGGCATAGATGGAGGCCTGGCAAATAGACTAAATCATTAGGAATAAATGGGTGTTCTGCAGAGAAGAAGGCATAATTAGTGGATACTGCAGGGACCACTACTTGGGTCCCCGACACTTACAATAAATGTTAACAATTTAATGGAGGGAAATCAAACATAATATTTCCAAAATTTGACAACACAAAACTAGGTGAGATTAAGAGTGGTGAGGATGATGAAAGGTGGCTTCACGCAATTTAGACAAATTAAGATAGTGTGTAAATGTGTAGCAGATACAATATAATGTGGTCAAGTCAGAAGTTGCCCTTTTTTGGGAAAACAGAATGGCAGAGTATTACTTAAAATTTAATAAGTTGAGAAATATCAACACAAAGGAAGGAGGACCCAAGTGTTCTTGTACATCAGTCATTGAAAGCAAGCATGCAGGTTCAGCAAGCAGTTAGGAGGCAAAAGCTACATTAGCCTTTACTGCAAGGGGATGTGACTGCAGGAGAGAGGTGGTCTTGGCAAGACCACACCCAAAAGAGTGTGCAGTTTTGGTCTCTTTAAATGATGAAATGACATACTTGCCATAGACAGAGCACAGGAAAAGATATACCAGACTGTTTACTGGGGTGGCAAAATTGTTAAGGGGACAGATTAGGACAACTATGCCTAGAGTTTGAGAGAGGGAATCTCCATTTGAAACAAAATTCAACCGGGGACAGACTGAATTAGTTGAATGATGTCTTCCTGTTTTGAAGGGAGGTTTAGAACGTGGAGCCACATACTCAGTATGAGGCAGATCATTTTAGGATTGAGCCAAAAAGAAAAAGATCTTCACTCAGAGCAGTGAACTTGTGAAATTTTCTACTACCAAGGCTTTGAATACTTTTTGTACATCCAAAAGGAGGAATATCTGGCCATTCAACCACTCAAGCCTGCTCTTCCATTCATCAAGATAAATGGCTGATCCAAGTGCATCCTCAAATCTGCATTCCCGACAACCTCACTCCCTCCTTTAATAGCAGTCTATCCACTTTTGGCTTAAAAACATTCAAGAACCTTGCTTCCAACACCTTTTCAGAAAGGAAGAGTCCCAAAAACTAACAACCCTCAAAAATGATTGACATGTTTTAAATAGATGGCTTGAGTGGTGTGTGTGTAAAAGGACAGCAAACCCTAGTTCTAGATTCTCCCATAAGAGGAAAGGTCCAGATCCCTCAGTATTTTGCATGATTCAAATCAAGCCACACCATACTCTTCAAATGTCAAACAAATTCAACCCTTACTCCTAAGACAAGCCCTATTACAGATATTAGAATAGAAAACCTTCTCTAAACCACCTCTAATGTATTTACATCTTACCTTAAATAAGGACCAATTAAATAAAGTGACCAATTCTGTACGCAGCATTCCGGATGCAGTCGCTCCAGTGCCCTGAATAGCTGAAGCACAATATCCTGATCAAGTCAGTAGTATCCAAGTAGTATGTAGACAGATTTCTATACACTAAAAGATGTCTAGGGGTATGGGGAGACAGAGGATGTGTAGCCTTAAGAGGATCAACTATGACCATATCGAGTAGTGGCACAGGCTTACTAGGGCAAACGATGGCATAAAAACAAGAATAGAACTAAGAGCAGGGGTTGTCAATTCAATCATGAGTCTGTTCTGCTATTTAACACGATCATGACTGATGTCATTTCAGTCTCAACTCCACTTTCTTGCTCGTTCTCCAAAACCCATTGCTAAGTAAAAATCTGTCTCTTGCCCCAAGTTTTCTCAATGTCCCCAGCATTCACCACACCCTGGGGTAGCAAATTCCACAGATTCACAACCCTTTGAGAAATAATTTTCCTGTTTTAAATCTGTTATCCCTCTTGTAAGATCCCCTCATTCTAGTCTGCTATCCTTTCTCAGTCTTTGTCAATCCCCTTTAGCATCTTATATACTCCAATTACATATCCTCTCCTTTTTCTGAACTCCAGCGTAGGTCTAAACTGCTCAATCTTTCATAAGTCAACCCCATCATCTCTGCAATCGAATCTAGTGAACCTCCTGAATTGCCTCCAATACAACTGCATCCTTCAAGTAAGGGGAACAAAAACATTGTACCAAAAACTCCAGGTGCAATCTCATTAATGCCTCGTACATTTGCAGTGTATAAATTCTAAAATTCCAATACCTTCCATATCACCTGGCGTACCGGCATAAAATTACCTGTTCTGTGCAAACAGCAAACATTTATGGCCTGTCCCTAGTTGCCCTTGAAAATATGGTAGTGAGCTGACCATCTTAAACCACTGCAGTTAACAGCATTGTTGATCAACCTAGAGAGAGTGTGAGAAGAAGGGAATTCGAAGATTTTGAAAGAACAGTGACAGATTTTCAAGTCAAATGGTGTGGCTTGGAGGGTAATTTGAAGGTGTTAGTGTTACCATGTATCTGTTACCTGTGCCCTTCTAGATGGAAAAAGTCATGGGTTTAGAAGGTGCTAAAGATCGCGGGGGAATTTCTGCAGTGCTTCTTGTAGGTAATAGACACTGCTGCTACTGAGTGTCAGCGGAGAGAGTGGATGCAATGCCAATCAAGTGGCTGCTTTGTCCTGGTGGTGACAAGCTTAGAGTTTTGTTGGAGCGTACAGACAAGTCAGGAGTATTATGTCATATTCCTGACTTGTGCCTAGTAAATAATGGACAAGATTTGGGGAGTTAGGTGGACAGTGTCACCTGCCACAGTATTCCTAGCCTCTGACTTGCTCCTATAGCTACTGTCTTTATGTGGTGAATCTAATGGTTTCTGGTCAACGGTACTCCCTCTCCCTGCAAGACGCTGATAGTGGGGGATTCAGTGACAGTAACAAAACCATTGAACAAAGGATGGTGGTTAGATTGTGTCTCTTTTTGAAGATGTTCATTGCCTGGTATTTTAAAAAGGTGCAAATTTTACTTGCCAGTTGTAAGCCCAAGCCTGGATGTTGTCCAGGTCTTGCTGTGTTTGAACATTGACTCGGATGCTGAAACAGTCATCGTTGGACGACCAGGAGGCTAATAGAATATTTCAACATAAATGCAGTAGCTTCTCTTTAGAAAGCTTCTTTCAGAATACAAAATTGCGACAATTATTTCCATGAAAGCAGTTTAACAAAGCAGAAAAACTTCAAAATGGGAATTTGTCATCTGCAAAATATTATGATCAGTTATAAAAAGACACCTATCACACCATCGCTGGAATTGTACATGAAGACAGACAGATGAGTGTCATTAATCTGCCTGCTGACACCGCCTGTTCAGTTGAGGTATACCTATTTGTGCGAAGGCATAAAATGGGCCTCTGTTAGAGCAGGGAAAAGAAAAGCGGTCAGCAAATCACTTGCCAATGTGCATTGTTGCTCACCTAGCAAAGTTGTGTGTCAGTGGTCATATGTTCTATGGGCCCTTGCATAGCTAATAAGCTCAATCCTAGAGTTGCTACATCAACCAAATATTTAGCAGGTGTTTCCAGAAGGTGGAACTGGTACTATGGCCTAGAGATAGCTGGCATTCCTTTCTCCAGGTCCTTGTTTGTACGTACTTGCAGACGAGTGCCACTTCGTACACAAAAGGTTCCTTCAAATAGGTTTCTTCTGAACAAGGATTTCCCACATGTTGACATCTATGTAGCACAAGAGAAGCCTTCAAGGAATTTTTTGTTTTTAAAATAAAAAAACTGTCCTGGTCTCCAGTGCCTGGAGCTTGGTGAAGATGACTTGCTTTTGCAGTCAGACTGCAGATATCCTTAGCTCATGGCTGGGCAAGCAGAGTTGCTTATGAGTGATCATGACCTCTACAACGCTGCTATTGGCCCCCTCAAGAATGCTGGTGTAAGTTAGATAGGTTTATACCCAAGATTCTTGATATCAGCACGAACATCACAGTCGAAGAGTGGGACCTTTAGGTGCCCAATAAAGGTATCATTTGCAGAATGCATGACATGTCAAATGTCACATCAAATGTCAGCCTTAGATGGCAGGTGACTCCCTGGATAGGGGAAATATTCCAAGTTTGGGAGGATTTCTTTCTAGATCTCAATGGAGGGGTAGACCAGGACTTGCCCAAGGACAAGTTGGTCAAGTACCGGAGTCTGGAGGTTCAGGTGGAGATCAATTCTTCAGTATGCTTCTGTGAAGACTGCAAGGGTCTTCAAGATTCTCTTCCAAGAAAGGTGAAATGGTATCATCCATATACTGAAGTAGAACAAGCAAGATCAATGTCATTTTCTTCTTGGATTCCAACCAGTTGAGATTTAGACTGAAGGCAAGAGTGCACTGAAATAAATGTCGAGACTTTGAGAGTCTAAAAGAAGTTGTAGGGCAAGACTCAAAATTCAAGACACCACGACTAAGATTACCAAAGGACTAAACCAAGTAGCATAGTTTGACAATACCAAACTAGAGCTTCCAAACTCCAAAAGATAAGAGCAAAGAGGAGTAAGAAATGAACCCAGAAGTTCACTTGCACATAGTTACAATAAAGAGACAAGAAAATGTAAAACTGCAACCTTACACTTCAGGGGTCAAGAGTAGACAGACCACAGCTGTATTTAAAATATACAGGGGAAGAAGAAGAAAAAAAAGAGTGGAAAATTGGTTGATAAGTTGAACTTAAATGTCACAATCTACAGCTCTATGGATCTGTATGGATAGGGCTGAGAAATTCTAAGGGTAGAAAGACCCTAATGGGAGCTATTTACAGGCCCCCAAACAGTAGTCTGGATGTAGGATGTAAGTTGAATCAGGAGTTGAAATTGGCATGTTGCAAAAGGTATTACTACAGTTGTTATGGGGGATTTCAACATGCAGGTGGACTGGGAGAATCAGGATGGTACTGGACCCCAAGAAAGGGAGTTTGTGGAATGCCTCAGAGATGGATTCTTAGAACAGCTTGTACTGAAGTCTACCAGGGAGAAGGCAAATTTTGGATCTGGTGTTGCGCAATGAACTGGATTTGATCAGGGACCTCGAAGTAAAGGAGCCATTAGGAGGTACTGACCATAATATGATAAGTTTTAATCTGCAATTTGAGGGGGAGAAGGGAGAATCGGAAGGGTCAGTACTGCAGTTGACCAAAGGGAACTATGGAGCTGAGGGAGGACCTGGCCAAAGTTCAATGGTGCAATACCCTAGCAGGGATGGCAGCTTTCTTGTTCCTTCGATGCTGCCTGGCCTGCTGTGTTCCTCCAGCTCCACACTTATCTGACTCCAGCATTGGCGGTTCTCACTATCTCACATCAGAAGTGTATTGCTTCCCTTTGGTTCCTCCCTCTTCCTTTCAGTTCTCTGCTGAAGAGAGGAGGTTGGTTGTACACTGATGTTTTCTTTCCTTACCTTTGTAGAATTTGCTCCTTCAATTATCTGAAGGTATTTTTCCTTTCAACAAACTTCTGCAGAGAGCTTGGTTAACAGGAGATTGGAACGTGAAAACAGCTATGAGAGCACGCGAGCGCCTTAGACGCCTTCTGTTTGAAGCCTAAATGCTTGCTTCATTGTTCACATGAAAATTTGTTGCCACTTACCTGGGAACAAATCAAATTGTTCTCTGGAATTCTCAACTGGTTAAGTGCAAAACCAATCTGTCCACCACTGTTTCATACACATAGGTGATGTTTCTAGCATACTCACCTACTTCATAAATCAGGCAACATTGTAGATACAACTCAGAGTTCCAGTACTAACCTTAAAAAAGGTGCAACATCCTCTGTTTCCTCATTTTCTTTTCCATATTTTTTCCTTTTGGACAATGGGATAAAATACTCTTTACAATACACAAGAAAAGCAAACAGGAAAAAGGATAAGAGATAATAGGAACTGCAGATGCTGGAGAATCCGAGATAACAAGGTGTGGAGCTGGATGAACACAGCAGGCCAAGCAGCATAGCTTCATCCTTAGGAAATCAGAGTTAAGAATGGAGAAAAAAAAAAAAGAGTTACAGCTTGATACAGCAAAGTACATTTACTCCAACATCAGATGGCCTTCAGCATAACACTAGTGGGTGGATAAGTGATAATAAGTTACTTAGGAGAGCACATTGACAGAGGTTGTCATTTGGTTCTACTTTTTCTGTAAAAGTAGAAAGATTACCAATGTATTTGGAGACGTGTAACCAGTCACCAGAAAACTGTCACACCTGAAAGCCACAGTAATGTACGAATTTTTAGATTAGCAGAAAGTTACTTCTGCAATTTAACTCATTTTAGAAAATACCTTTTCATAAGCAAAAGGACAATATGTACTCAATACAACAGAAAAATATTGTGCCAAAAAAAGTACAAGTTTCAAAGGCTGAAGGTATCAAAGGGTATGGGATAAGTGGGAACAACTTTGGAGTCAGATGGATTAGCCATGATAATATTGAATGGCAAAGCAACCTTAAAGGCCTGATAGGAAATGGGAGCAGAAGTAGGCCATTTTTGTGTTTCTCCATTACATGCTGTATCTGCGTAGTAACTTTTTGTCTCACATAATACCTCAATCCCGCAGTCGATTTTCATTTTAAAAACTTAGTTTTCCTGCCAAAAAGTGAAAAATTTCACACTTTAGCATATTACACTCAAGTCTGCCAGATGTTTGCACGCTTTCTGACCTCATCTGTCTGCATCCTCACACCCCCTTCACAGCATGCTTTCCAGTCTTTATTACCTGCACATTCAGCCTCCGTGCCCTTGCTCCCTCATCCAATTCAATGATAAAAATCTTAACACATTCAGGGCCCAACACACATCCTAACAAAAAACAGATCTATGCATACTACTTCTTCCAATCTTCTATGCAAGTCAAGTACGCCACTACACCAAGAGCTTCTGCTTTGTACAATAACCTTTCCTATGGCACCTTGTAGATTATCCATTAAATGGAAAGGTTGTTTATTCTATTGCTTCTACAAATTCTTGTGCTGTACTGTTAGGTTTAAAACATTGAATACATAACCAGATTAGTAATCTACATACAAAGTCTGCTCTTCATAACTCCTCAAATAGTGTTACATCAGAGGGAAATCATTACATCAGGTTTACTGCGCAGAGTTTTCATAACTGCATCTCAAACTGGTATAGATACAATGAAGTTTCAGACAAGATCAACTATAAAAGGATGAAGAGAGATAAAGATAGATTACAATAAATTTTTGCGCTACAGTCTTAGAATATCAGTTAGCCATTGGAAAGGAAGCATGTCAATACATTAAATCATTGACAATGACATGAACATAATATTATTCTAAACTCAGTCAGGCCATCAGGGCTTGCAGGCACAGAATTAGGTTAACATACAAACAGCCATTTCAAGCATAGGGTGGAAAAAAGTGGTTAAATAAAAGGATATTAAAGTGTTTAGAAATGTTTACCACCATGGTAAACAATTGAGAGACAATAAGCATCTGGAAATATTACTACACTCCTCTGCAGCAGGTTGATGCTAAGGAAAGAATATGGCCTTAATGTAATTCCTCTTTCTAAAAAAGGATGGCTAAATCATGGAACAAGTTATTTCTTCTAATTCATGGTAATGAGCAGCAGCTCCCCTAGACAGCCTCTACACAAAAAGAAAAATTCACGCAGATAGGGAATATGAGGCAAAGGGAAACTTTTTTTAAAAAAAGCATATTGAAGAAATATTGCTGCCCCTTGAAGGGCTAGGGAACAGGTTCAAAATTGATTTGCACTGGCAAGTGAAAACACAAATTAATTAAACAAGAGCAACCTTCACATTTCTGCCATTAGTTAACACACAAACAACTATAGCTCCTTAGTGAATATCCTCTATTCCCTGATCACTGTTGGAAAGTATGTTTAATATCAGACAAGAATTGAATAGGTTTTTATTTATTACTCATTTGCACATTAAAAATATGCACTGAAAACCCAAAACTCATTGTTTCAGTCTGCTAGAAGTAAAAGTCCAGTTAACATCCAATACTTGAATATATTGAATAAATACAATTTAATATACGATTAGTACCAACTGGTGTTTTACAAGTTTAGAAAAAAGTAAGATTTTTTGTAAAGCAAGAGCACAAAACAGTATAGGTGGCTAATTTGATTTAAAGATTTTGACTAAAAGAACGTTTTACTATGCTTTAGATGACACCTTACAACCTTTATCAGCAACTTCAGCAGTCAGGTGAGAACTTTAACAGCTTTACTAAAAAGGAAACAGCCACAATAATGAATCACTTCCTTCGTGTCACAGCTAAGTATTATTAGATTCTACGCTCACAGCCTGTAGTGAGAATTATTATAATCCAGCTGATGCTAATAATGGACAAGTCAGATCCCAAAATGAGATGTGACCTGACAGATAAGTTTTACTGTTAGCCTGGTGGTAAGTCACTGACCATATTCACGAGGCTTTCAACAAAATTTAAGAAAAACAAAACGTTACCTATTCAAAACCCATTTGAAGCAGATTTGTCACAAGTATCAGGAAGAACCTGTTACCGCTAATTCCACAGACATTCAAATGCCATCCTCCATACAAACTCCTTGTTCAGCATGTCAAGCTTTCATCATTGTTTTTTCAAGAAATTGCTGCATTCATTTGATGCTATATTCTATCTCCTTAAACAAGGTACAAACTGGACTCAGTAGCTCACATGGTTCCTTGAACTAAATCATTTTTCTTCCAATATCTCCACTGGTTTTGTTCCTGGAATTTAAAAAGGAACTTGGGTTTGTTGCCTCACCCCAACTGCATGAGCTACTAAGAGCAGCATAGCCGCTGTAAGGGGCCTCTCTTTGAATCGGCATTTCGCCCAAATTCTGCTGGATTGTTCTGTCTCACTCGACTTCTGTCACTAGGCAACAGTTTTTTTTTTTAAATTCTCTCCACTGCTTTTCTGCTGATGCACTGAACTGTTCAGAGGGTAAGAGATCTCATTAAAATGCACGTACACAGATCTCCAGACACTACACACCACTTTCCAACAAACCTAAAATGAAACTATGAACGTACCCTCCCCTTATCACAAAATTAAAAGAACCTGAAGCTACATGTTTTTCCACTTTAGAAACCAAACTGAATAATATTATGAACAGTCATCATAAGGCTGAACCTTCCAACTCATTTGCACTGACCAACATAAGCAGAAACATATAGGTAGGATAGGTGATCAATAGCTTAGTCAAACAGGTAGGTCATAAGAGGGAGTGTCTTAAAAAAAAAAAAGGAGAAACAGCTGAGACACAAGTTTAGGGACAGAATCAGAGCTTGGGGCCTAAGCAATTGAGGATACTGCCACTACTGTAGGGTGACTAAACTCAGGGATGCATTAGAGTTCAGAATTGGAAAGCAAAATTAGCTTGGACAGTTTAGGTGGTTATAAAATAGAAACGGGGAAGGGGGAAGAATGAAGTGACAAAATCACGGGCAAGGGGTGGGGTGCGGGGCATGGAGTTTAACGTGCTGACAGATCACAAGTTTGTTCACCTGTTACTACAGTGTATTTTAATAAAAAATAGAAATTCTTGTTAAGTACAGAAACCTGGTCCAAGCCTATCAACCAGACTCAAAAAGACAGACAAATTGAGGGACTCCGAGTAGCTTCCTAGATCTTCAACTTTTATGACGATTCCAGGAGTAGCTGGGCTTGATTTTCAGCATGCTACCCTAGTGAGGCACAAAGCTCCAGGCTGAACTGTGAAGGGAAATTAGCATTAGAATCTGGCCACAGTTCTTGGGATTTACAGACCAAAATTTAAAATAAAGCACAAAAAAATGCAAGGCATTATTGCCCAAGCCAGCATTTACTTCCCATCCCTTATTGCCCTCAAGGAGAGGAACTTGAGGGTTGTGGTATTCCCATGTACCTGCTGCCCCTGTCCCTCTAGATGGCAATGGTTACCAGTTTGGAAGATGCTGTCTTAAGATTCCTTGGCGAATTTCTGCAGTGTATCTTGTAGGTGGTGCTTTCAGATACTGCTGAGCATCAATGAACAAGGAGCTGAGCGTTTGTGGATACAGCGTCAAAACAAGCAGACTGCTTTGTCGCAGATAGCATGAAGCTTCTTCAGTTTTGTCACAACTGCACTCATCCAGATAAGTAGGGATTAATCCATTATACTCCTGACTTGTGTCTTAGATAGTGGACAAGCTTTGAGAGTTAGGTGATGACTTATTCATTTCAAGATTCCTAACCTCCAACCTGCTGTTGTAGCTAGAGTATTTAGATGGCTCATCCAGATCAAATTTCTGTTCAATTGCAAGCCGAGGATATTGATGTTGAGGATCAGTGCCAGTGATACCATTGAAAGTCAAGGACCAATAGTTAGATTCTCTTGGAGATAGTCATTGCCTGGCTCTTGTGGCACAAATATTACTTGCCACTCAACAGACCAAACCTGGATACCATCCAAAATAAAAACCAAAAGAACAGCAGATGCTGTAAATCAGGAGCAAAAACAAAGTTGCTGGAAAAGCCCAGCAGGTCGGGAAGCATCTGTGAAGGAGAAAACAGAGTTAATGCTTCGGGTCCGGAGACCCTTCCTCAGAACAACAGAATGAGAACAACAGAATGAAAACTACATTCAGGCTTCGGGGGTTTTGGGGGGGGGGGGGTTGGGGGGTGGGGGGGGGGGCGGGGGGAGCTGCAGGGAAGACGACAAGGAAAACTGATTCTTAGCTGAAATCATGACTAATGCAAACAAACAAAAAAAAAAACCCTGTGAACAGCTAGCAGAGAGGTAGATAAGTACTGCAGACCGAAGCATTAAAAAAAGTGCTGGAGAAACTCGGATCTTGTTACATCTGCACAAAGAGAAGCACAGTTTCCATTGAGATAAATATGACTTTTCTTCCAGAGAGTCATCTTGGATTTAAAGAACACATCTTCAGTTCTGTATTTTTGACTGTGGTGTAACATGGGAAAATGACGGTTTTAAAACCAAGGACTGTAGAAGTAATTGCTACACCTTTCAAAAGTAAGTTGCTGGAACTTACTGCATGTCGTTTGCACATTGCAGCAGGACAGGTAAGATTTAGACAGGACACGGTGTGGGTCTTCAACAAGAGACTCAGCTGGCAACAGATAGTGAATTAGTATTCTTAAAAGGGCCACAACTGTACAAACCAAAGGTCACAAACCTGCCAACAACTCTGACTGGCTCCCAGGCAGCTGAACAGCGTGTATATACAAATGGGGCAATGGATGAATGTTTTCCATGCTGGGAGCAACAGGCTCTCTACATATCCCTTCAGGAAAATAACTCCTGTCTGAAGGCAGTCATTTATTCTCTTCCACCATTTTCTGTTAAAAAAATCCAAAAACAAGTTGCTGGAAAAGCTCAAAACGGTCTGGCAACATCTGAGAAGAGAAATCAGAAGTAACTTTTCCGGTCCAGAGACCCTTCCTCAGAACTGATGGTAGCTAGGAAAATGTCAGTTTATATGTAGAAGATGAGGCGAGGAGGGGGTCAGGAGTAAACAATAGGTGGGGATAGAGCCCAGAGAGAAAGTAGAGCAGTTGGGCAGACAAAGGAATATATAACAATTCATCTGGGAGGGTGAATAGCTGTTGATGGAGACTGTTAGTGACTAACAATAGGTGGTGTGTCATGGCAGACTGTGATAACAAGGCCTGGTGTGTGGTGTAAGGGGCTAGGGTATGGGAGTGTACAGGCCCAAAATGTATTGAATTTGATGTGGAGCCCGGAAGGCTACAGGGTCCCCAAGCAGAAAATGAGGTGTTGTTCTTCCAGCTTGCGCTGAGCTTTGCTGGAACACTGCAGTAGGCCTGTGACAGATGTTAGCCAGGGAACAGGGTAGTGTGTTAAAGCGGCAGGCAACTGGAAGCTCAGTCTTTTTTGCAGGAAGAGCTAGATGTTTGGTGAAGCGGTCACCCAGTCCACACGTCGTTTCCCCAATGTACAGGGGACTACATTGTGAGCAGTGACTGCAGTAGACTAGATCCTGGGAAGTGCAGGTGAAGCACTACAGCAGTCGCAGGGCAAGATGCCGTAGGGTGGTTGCAATGTTGGGAGCGAAGGAAGAGCGGGGCAGGATGTCCCAGAGGGAACAGTCCCTGTGGTAGGTGGACAAGGGAGGGGAGGGGAGGGGAATGTGTGTCTGGTGGTGGCACCTCACTGGGGACAGTAGCTGACGATCTTCTGGATGTGGATGTGGATGTTGATGTGATTGTAGGTAACGATAAGGAGGAACCCTATATCACTGTTGCAGAAAGGACGAGGCAGGTGAGGATAGTAGTGCGGGAGATGGGTTAGGCCCAGTTGAGGGCCCTGTCAAAAACGGTGCTGGGGAATCCTCAGTTGAGGATGAAGGTAGACATCTCGAAGGCTCCCTTGTCAAAGGTGGCATCATCGAAACTTACGCAATGGAGACTGAGTAACTGGGAGAATGGAATGGAGTCTTTACAGGAAGCAGGGTGCGAGGATGTATTGTCCAGATAGCTGTGGGAGTCTGTGGGTTTATAGTGGATGTCAGTGGCCAGTCTAACCCCAGAAATGGAAACAGATGTCAAGGGAAGGAAGGGAGAAGTCAGGGATAGACCTGAAAGTGAGGGCAGGGTGGACATTGGAAGTGAACTCAATGAACTTTTCCAATTCCAGATGAGACAAGGAAGCAGCACCAATGACATCATTGATGCGATGGAGAAAAGTTTGTGGGAGGGTCTGAAATAGGACCGGAACAAGGAACGTTCCATGGATCCCAGTTATGCCTGTCTGTTCACGGGGCACATACGGGTACCCATGGTCACTCTTAATTCCTCTAATTTTTGCCAAAGCAGAAGTCAGAGGGTGAGGATGCGCATGAGATCGGCTAAGTGGAGAGGGTGGTAGTGGGTGGGGACGGTTCAGGCCTTTGCTCCGGGGAGTAGTGCGGAGTCCCAAGACCATCCTGGAGGAGGATGGAAGTGTAAAGGGACTGCAAGTCCGTGGTAAAGATGTGGTGGCTGGAGCCTGTAAAATACCTTCCACGTGAAGCAGCACTTCACAATCTAGCCTACCGCATTTGCTACTCACAACATGGTCTCCGCTACATTGGGGAAATGAAGCAGACTGGGTGACCACTTTGCGGAACATCTACACTGCCCACAAAGATTACTCCTGAACTTCCAGTTGCCTGCCACTTTGAACACACCACTCTGTACCCTGGCTAATTTCTGTCTCAGGCCTGCTGTCGTGTTCCAGCAAAGTTTGGTGCAAGTTGGAAGAACACCACCTCATTTTCCCGCCTGGAGACCCTGCAGTCCTCCAGACTCAATGGAGTTCAATAATTTTAGGGCCCAAACTCTATCTCCAGGCCCGTACCCCAAATGCCAGGCCTTGTAGTAATCATGTAGCCTGCCAGCCAATAACAGTCTCCATTGATAGCTATTCACCCTCCCAGCCAGATCGTTACCTACTCCTGTGTCTGTCCAACTGCTCTTCTCTCTATGGGCTCTATCCCCACCTATCGTTTAGTCCCAATCCCCTCCCCTGCTTCTGCATATAAACTGACATTTACCTAGCTACTATTAGGAGTAAGGAAGAGTCACCATACCCAAAACAAACTGATTTCTCTTCAGACACTGCCAGAGCTTTCCAGCAACTTCTGTTTTTGTTCCTGATTTACAGCATCCGCAGGTCTTCTTAGTGTTTTCTTTCTTAAAGATGATGTCTGGCAGCATCTGTACAAAGAAATGCAAACTTGCACTGAGTCCAGTGACCCTACATCAGAACTATTGACTGCTTCTCTCTACAGATGCTGCCAGAGATGCTGTATTTCTCCAGCACTTTGTTTCAAGATTTAAGAATCTGTAGTCCTAGGTGTTTATTTGCTGTAAGCTGTTGCCTCTAACCAGTAATCAAAAATACAACAGATTTTACACTGACTTGTGCATCTCTGGCAAACAGAATATCTGTGACGAGGGACATCAAAATTGAAGGTTAAAAAGGAAAAGAAGTATCTTTACTTATAGACTGGTGCCACAGAACTAGGTTTCCCCAGTTATTTTTCCTCCACTCACTGATCTTGTTTGTCTGACTATAGAGGTGTGCATTTTTTTTAAAAAAATAAAAATGGGGATTTGATTTTACTTCAAGTAATAATCATTTATAGCTGTTTGACAATTTACTCTGGTAGTGTTCTGGGGGCCCAGGTTCAAATCCTGCCATGGCAGATGGTATAATTTGAATTCAACAAATATCTGGAATTAAGAGTCTAATGATGACCATGAATCCATTGTCAATTGTTGGAAAAACCCATCTGGTTCACTAATGTCCTTTAGGGAAGGAAACTGCCATCCTTACCTGGTCTAGCCTACATGTGACTCCAAACCCATAGCAGTGTGGTTGACTCTAAACTGCCCTCTGGGCAATTAGGGATGGGCAATAAGTGCCGCCTAGACAGTGACGCCCCTCAACCCCTGAATGAAAGGGAAAAAAAAAATCAAGTAAATAAACTGACAATCTCATTAAGTACAGGAATCTGGTCAGTGTTTTCTGTTAACCAGAGTCCATCAGATGGATAAACATGTGCTTTGATTAAATCATTAACTTGTGTGGCAATGCTGGTTAGTGGAGCTTGAGAATCAGCAAACTTTCCTGAGGTTTTTCTTCCCACTGTGTGAAGTGGGCATTGCTGGCTGGCCAGCATGTATTGCTTGTCCTTAGTTGCTCTAAAAAGGTGGTGGTGAGCTGCTTCTTGAACCACTGCAGACATGCGCTGTTGATTGACTCACAATGCTGCTGTTAGGGAAGAAATTTTAGAACTTTATACCAGCGACACTGAAGGAACAGCCATATATTTCCAAGTTAGGATGGTGAGTGGCTTGGAGAGGAATGAGCAGGTGGTGACATTCCCATATATCTTCTGCCTTTGCACTTCTAGATAGAAGTGGTTGTGGATTTGGAAGGTACCATCTAAGGATCTTTGGGGAATTCATATAATATTTCTTGTCGACAGTAGGCTGCTGAGTGTAGACAGTGGAGGTGGTGCCACATTCAGGCCACATTGTCCTGGATGTCAAGCTTCAAGTGTTCTGGAACTGTACCCATCCAGGCAAGCGGGGAGTATTCCATCATACACTACTTATGCCTTGTAGATAAGCAGACTTTGAGGAGTCAGGGGGAAGAGTTACTTGCCACTGTATTCCTAACATCTGACCTGCTTTTGTAACCATTGTTTGACTGGTCTTGCCACATAAGTTTTTGGTCAATGGTAACCCCAAAGATGTTGATTGTGGGGGATTCAGTAATGGCAACACCAATGAAATGTCAAGGGGCATTAGTTAGATTGACTCCCTCCAAAAGCCATGTGACACTGCCAGGCATTTGTGGCAAAAAATGGGACTTGCCCCTTGTCAGCACCAGCCTGACTACTGGCCAGATCTTGTTGCATTTGAACAAGACTGCTTCAGTTTGAGGAGTCGCAAACACTGGCTAACATCCCTGCTTCTGACCTTATGAATGGACAAAAGGTCTTTGTCAAAGCAGCTGTTGTTTGGGCCTAGGAGACTACATTGAGGAACTGAGATACTTGTGGCACAGTGCTAGCATCCCACCTCTGAACCAGGAAGTCTGAATTCAAGTCCCACGTGCTCAAGTGGGTCACAGCCTGATCAAAATAACTCCTGCAGAGATGTCCTGGAGCTGTGATGACCAACCTCCTACGTATCAGGTATAACTGCAACCAGTTGAGAGTTTACCTCCAATACGTGATTGATTCCACTTTTGCCAGGACTCCTTGATGCCACTCAGTCGAAAGTGGCCTTGATGTCAAGGATGATCACTCTCACCTCACCTCTGGAGGTCAGCTCTTTTGTCCATGTTTGAACCAAGGCTGTAATGAGGTCAGGAGTTGAGTAGCCCAGGCAGAACCCAAACTGGGCTTCCATGAGGAAACTGCTGAGCAGTTGCTGCTTGATTGCACCGCTGCGGATGAACACCTTCCATCACTTTACTGTACTGGAACAGCTTGGCTAGGGGAGCAACAAGTTCTGGAGTACAAGTCTTCGGTACTGTTGCTGAAATATTGTCAGGGCCCACAGCCTTTGCGCTATCCAGTGCCTCCAATCATTGGGTATCATGTGGAGGGATTCCAACTGACTTGAATACTGGCATCTACAATGCTGGGAACCACTGGAGGCAGCTATCCTGGTCATCCATTCAACACACCTGGCTGAAGATTGCTACAAATCCTTCAGCCTTAACTTTTCAACTGATATGTTGGGCTCTTCCATCATAGAGGGCAGGGATATTTGTGGGGATAAGTGGGCTATAACCAACTTTTTCTCTCATGACAGATGCTGCCAGGCCTACTTAGCTTCTTCAGCACTGCAGTTTTCTTAAGCCAAGAGAGAGGTCATGGCTCAGAAAGGAGTCTCTTGCTGTTCAGGCACACATGGACAATAACCACTTGTCCGAGTCCAAAGGAAACACTCCAACTGTAAAACCATACCCTAACGATGTAAAGCCAGACAGGAGGTTGGAGGAACCTGGAGCTAAGTTATGTATGCCTCTCTAATTCAGAGGAAACATTTTTCCAAGACAGCGATTAAAATCTTACATTTGCTAGCATAGGAACCTGTTGTGCCAAATAGCAAAGATGCATTCAAGGAAAAGCTAGACAAGTATCTGAAAGTGAAAGAGAAAACTATAACGACAGCATTAGATATTGGAAATTCCCTTTACAATACATTGATAAGCAGAGCCAAATGGCTTGTTTCTATGCTGTAAATTCTTGCAAAAGTGAATTGTAGCTGAAAAGCAATGGTCAATTCTTTGGTTCACCTAGGCAGTGAGTTCAGCAAATTTAAAAAAAAGTGTCTTCACAAGTGATCCTGTGCAGGCATTCACGTCCATACAAACAGAATAAACTAATTTTTTTACAGAATTATACACCTTTCACAGCTTGATATGCACTTTAATCTATTTAAGCGTTAGGTTGCCTGGAGTACTCTTAAATAGAGCAGATATCATGTTGAAGAAACTGTATACTATTTACATGGCAGCACTGACACAGCTGGTAGCATTCAGGCTCCAGAACCCATCTCCCTCCTTTTTCCTTTTATGTTCTGATGTCATGGGGAAGCCGGGCAGGTGGTCAGGTGCAGTGGTGATGGAACCCAGAGCAAGGGCTCATGGCCCAGAGCATATCCCTGGCCAGTCACTGCTGCAGTGGTGGTGCCCGAAGCAAGGACTTCTGGCTACAGTAGGCCCAGAGCACAGACTCAGGTCTTCAGCTGCAGTAGTGGCATCAGGCACTGAGAGGACTCCTGGCTGCAATAGACTGGAAGCATGGACTTAGCAGGTTGTCATCGGCAGTTGCAGTGGTGCCCAGAGAGGGACTCTTGGCAGCAGGTCGCTGTGGCAGAGGTAGTGCCCAGATCAGGAACTCCTACCTGTGGTATGCTAGAAGCACAGGGACGCCAAGGCCCAAGACATCTTGAAGCAGCCTTGGGATGTGTTTGAAGACTCCTTGTACAAATGATAAATTCCATTTTTTGTTTTAAAAAATTTCTTTCTATTCCTTTTGAAACTCAAAATTGAGACAGGTTGCGGTGACAAGACATCTTTCACTATCTTTCCAGTAATGTGACAATAAGTGACTCATGAATACAATTCAGTTGAAGAAAAATCTGGACAAAATGCAGCCTAGGATTCCATGTGGCACAAAAGGGTTAAGATCCTCAGGTCCAGTGTATTTCTGCCTCTTATGCTGTTCTCTCAAACTTCCCATAAGGCAGAAAAACATGACACCCAACATAATAAGTGTACCAATAATTCTGGGGAAAACCAAAAGTACATTTCGTCATGGTATGAAACATACTTTAAGACTTACAAGCAACAGCAACACTACACCCGCCATCCTTCTTACAACTGCCAGCATGAGTATTGTGTTCTAAAATGCCATGTACTATTTCACCACACATTATATATAGACTGCTCAACTGTAACCTTAACCTCTACATAATGTCTTATTTGTTTGGTCCTTGCTTCCTCTTTCACTACTCCTACTATTTCACTTCAGACTGAAACTGACTGAAAGCCTGCATTACAGTTCCGAAGTGACTTTTGGCAGAGCTGACTGTTAATAGCTGCACAGAAGTAGTTCGACATCTGTCATAAATCAAACAGAACACCAAGGGTAACTTTCACCCATCATTCAATCAGCATCAGAAAATTGATTCAACATGCTAGAGGCGCACTGGATAAGTTATAGCTCCAATCTTCCCAAATTTTGCAACAGGCAGCTTGAACTGCTTCCTTAGTATGTAGGTTATATGGGAAGGACAATATATTGCCTCCAATTCACCCTTGTGGTTTTCCCAATTGTCAACTTCTAAGTTTCCACTAGAACAGTGGGATATAATCAAGCTGGGCAATGCAATTCATTTGAGACAAAAACTAGATCGCAATGAATAACAAATCAAGAGAAAACTTTACTGGTCAGAGTCATACCTAGCACAAAAGGAAGATTGCTGAGTTGAAGGTCAGTCAACTCAGCTCTAGACATTACTGCAGAAGTAGTGCCCTCAGCCCAAACATACCCAGCTGCTTCAGTGCCCTTTCTTCCATCATAAAAAGTCAGCAAACATCCCTACTTTTGAAAAGTACAAAGATCAACACCATTTGCGACTTCTCAGAAACTGAAGCAGCCCATGACCAAACAGCACAAACTGGACAATATCTAGACAGAGGCTAAAAAGTGACAAGTAACATTCACAAAAGTTCCAGGCAATGACCATCTCTAACAACAGGGAATCTAATAAATATCCCTTGACATTCAACAGCATCACCATCAATGAATCTTTCACAATCAATATCTTGGGAGTTAGCATTCACCAGGAACTGAATGGGACTAGCCATATAAATAATGGCTGCAAGAGCAGGTCAGAGGCTAGGAATCCTGTTGCAAATAACTCACCTCCTGACTCCCCAAGTCACATCTAAAAAGGCAGAAGTCAGAGTGTGATGAATACTTCCCACTTGCCTGGATGAGTGCATCTTCAACAAATCAAGAAACATGACATGACATGACAATCCAGGACAAAACAACTAGCTTAACTGGAACTATATCCACTCCCTCCACCACCAAAACTCAGTAGCAGCAGTATGTCCTATCTACAAATAGGAACAAAGAACTGTGGATGCTGTAAATCAAAAGCAAAAACAGAAGTTGCTGGAAAAGCTTAGCAGGTGGGTGGCACCATCTGTGAAGAGAAATCAGAGTTAACGCTTCAGGTCTAGTGACCATTCCTCAGAAGTCACTTCAGAAAGGATTGTTAGTAGTTGAATACAAGTTGTTTGATGACTATCAAATCGAACACCTAACGTAACTTTCATCTAGCGTTCAATCATCAAAGTGAATTCAACATACTAGACAAGCAGTCGTGAGGAAGGGTCACCAGACCCAAAACTTTAACGCTGACTTCTCTTCACTAATGCCGCCAGACCTGCTGAGCTTTTCCAGCATGTTCTGTTCTTGTAGATGGGACACAAAATACACTGCAAAAATTAACCGAGGGATCCTAGAACAGTCCAAACCACAGCAACCTCCAACTAAGAGGACAAGACACATGGGCACACAACCTACAAGTTTTCCTCCAAACCATTCACAAGCCTGATTTGAAAACATATCACTGGTCCTCAAGTGTCACTGATTTTAATATTCTGGAATACCTTCCCTATCAGTATTGCAAATCTACCTACAGAATGTAGGGTGCAGTAGTTGAGCAAAGCTCACTATCTTATTCTCAAGGGCAAACAGGGATAGGGCAATAAATGCTAGGCAAGCCAGGAACACCCCACACACCATGAAGGAATAAAGCCACAGAAACAATCCTACTCACTATAAACTAAATGCCAGCAGGAAACCAAATTCAAACATTCATGGAAACCGGTTAGTTGATCTCGCAAGGAATCAAGGGCTACTGGGAGAGTGCGGGTAAGTGGAGTTGAAATGCCCATCAGCCATGATTAAATGGCAGAGTGGACTCGATGGGCCAAATGGCCTTACTTCTATTCCTATGTCTTATGGTCTTATGAATAAAGACCTCTCGCTATACAAATCCCTGTATAAAGTTAAAATTTGATGAAAGAGAAAGAAAGAAAGTTAATCTGAGATACACAAACACAATCCAAAGGTGGAACAATGGCTGGTCCTTCTACTTTTGCTCATCTTCCACTTTTACCTCTGCATTTCTTAAAAATTACTCAAACTTCAGTGCCTTTATAAATCAAAGTTGATTATTTAAGCATCTCCAACATAACGTTTATCTCAATCCACTGAATTAGTACACTTGATTCATGAATCTACCCTAGATGGCCGAGCCCCATGCTTGTATTGCCACACCCATTCCATTACAACTACATTCTCAAATCCAAAGTCACAACAAAAGTAACAAATATAACGCAACAGTCTTATAAACATATGCCTACAAAAATATCCTAATTAGAAAATGATTTATTTATTTGCTTTGGAAGAATCTACATTGCACCTAACACCAATTCATCAGTCAATTTAAACACAAGACGTTTAAAAAATACACACGCATTTTGACAGATCACTCACTAATCACAGCACGCCCTAGTATCATACCCCAAGCAACACATTTAAAAGAAATTAGCGAATTATTTTGAAGAAGTTTTTCTTCTTTTACCTGAATTTGGCCTCACTTCCTGTAATGATTATACTAAAGTCAGTCCTTATAGCTGTAACCTTTATAGCTATTATATTAGACAATAGCAATGAATTCTAAAACACACGGATAAAACCAGAGACAAGTCAATGCTGCAAAGTTAGTCAGTTTATGAAAGGGGGTGGGGACAATCACAACCAAACCTGATAAACCGTCGCCGCTTTCTCCCGCCTACACCTCGCCTGACGGACAGATGGATTAGCCAATCGTCGCTCAGAATGACACGGCGGCGCTTGCCTCACGTCCAATCCGTGTACGACGTCGTGCCAGTGGATTAAAAAGGCACGACTTCCGCCAACAGGTTGCGTTGACGAGAAAGGCACCGCCCCGTGTCGCTGCTGTGGGAATTTCTTTACCCACATACCACACCCCCCCCCCCGCCAACAAAAGTTGTTATTTTGTTAAAGCCGACTTACGTTTTGATGACCGGGAATCTTGCTACTGTCTTTTTAAAAACTTTTTTTGTCCTTCAACTTTTTTTAAAATTTCTTTCCTTACTGTCGTTTTTCAGCCTTGGGAATTGAATCTGCGCGACCGCTAAAGGTCCTCTCTTCAACCTAATATGATGACGCAGGGTTTGATTGCCAGTATCTCTGACCAATTGCTTGCTGCGTCAGGGTTTGGTGATGCCGGATTGTGATGTGGGGCGGCCAATTGCGTGGAGAGGTTTGCGCCGAGCAGCGCGAGAGGGGTGGGAATTCAGGCTGAAGCCGCAACAATTTCGGTTCAGGGGGAAAATAGACATCCATCAAACTGCAACTCCAACCGTTTCCAGCCCATAATGAGAGAGACTCAATCGTGTTGGCCAGTGCTAATATCAATGATTTTATGGTCTTATAACTCTTCTGTCTTTTTTTTGTTTTTAAATCAAGACTTCTTCCTTACCCACTTAATCCTGATTTCACGAACTCCAACCGCTCCCATTTCCTTTAGTGAAAACTCTGACTCTCAACCCTAAAAGGATCAGCCTGTGTCTCCTTGGGTGGTGAATATCAAGGAAGAAATATAAATCCGACTTCCCATTGGCAGACGTGGGAATTTCTTGAGGACAGGGACATAGCTTCAAATAAAAGGAAGATTTTGAGTGTTTAGCAAGATATCAATTTGATGCATTGGCCCCTGGATCACACGGTCAATCATTCATCTCCACTGGAGCGTTCAGCATAGTACTTGAAGGAAAAATACCGAATAAGCACTACTGTCAAAAGTAGTTTTGCTGACGAATTGACAGTTCTTATACAGTAACAAAAAAATACAATTTGCAGGTGAGATTTAATACCAAGCCAAAATACTTTGGAGACCTGAAATGAAAACAGGATATTCTGAAACACTCAGCAGGTCAAGTAGCATCTGCAGAGAGAGATACCGTTCATGTTTCATATCAAAAAACTTTTTATCAGAACAGATGTGCTGCCTGGCCTCTGGAACGTTTTCACATTTTCTAGTTTTATGTACAGATGAGTTGTAGTGTTTTGATTACTGGCCCAAAATGATTGTGGTATTTGGCAAGAAAGACAAGCTATGTTACAAAGACAATAAGAGGTAACAATGTATTGGATGGAGCTGGAGAAATTAATGTCACCGGAGCTGGCTATCCAAATGTCCTTGATTAATGTTCCAAACCTGAACTTAAAAAACAACCTGAATCAATTAGGTGGGCATAGAGCTGTTCCACATTGTCTCATCCTCCTTGGAATGGAGCATCTTCTGTGACTGCTGCAGCAGCTGGTGAAGGGACAAAAGTCAAATCCTTGGGGGAGTCCAGGTGCAGCATTGCAGGTGTCAAGAAGTAAAATAGTTTTTGTTGGATGGATTAATCCGAAGTAGAACATCTGAAATGGAAGAGGACTGATTTGAATTGAATTAGAATTAGAAGGGTTGTATCGATGGTAAAATGGAGCCAAAGACTTAACAGGACGATTTCATGAAGTAGTGGGTGTTTCTTTGAGGAGGAGATACTTTAGGTACATGTGAGGTGAAATGGAGGGAAACCTAAGCCAGAGCTCTCTGACTAATGAGGGGTGTAGAGAATGATGAAATAAAAAGCAAATGATTCATATTGCATAAAATTTTCAATTGAAAATCGTATCAAGTACCGTAGTTCAGGGGAAGTGAAGAGATAAATAGGACTGGTAAAGAATAAATATGACAATAGAATGACAATCAACATGAAAAGGAACCCAAAGATCTCCTACCAACATGTGAATAGCAAGCAGATAACAAGAGGTGGTGGGACTAAAAGGATTTCCTGGCATTTGCTAGTGAAGGAACTTGTCAGATTTTCCAAAAGGCCTCCCAGCTACTTTACCGCCTGGCTACAATTTCATGGGCTATGTGGGATGGGAAGCAGATTAGACTGTGGGCAGCCTGTCTATCTTCACCTAAGTATTGTTCCTTGGCCACTTATCGGCCACTTCCCAGCCAAATAGGGATACTAAATTATATTGTCAGGAGAGTGTTGCCCAGGAAGCCAACAAAATTAATTCTGGATCCCATGAAGTCTAAACAAGTTCTTGTTGAGCTGACACAAATGGTTGACTGCTAATTGAATTAGGTAAATTTTGATATATTAACAATTCAGACTATCCAGAGAAGATTGCTTATAAATGGTTTCTTGTGCAACAGGGAATTTCATACTATTTGCTTCATTGTATGGCAATAGTAATTAATGTTATTTGAGACAACAAGTTTAGGGCCAACAGCAGAATAATTCTTCAAATTTCAAATGGACTTGTAAGCAAAGGTTTGGAGGAAAAATCCTGGAATCCTATAAGAAATAGTGGGATAGTGTGATCTGCTCTCTTTTCCTGTTAATACCTTGACAACATCAATCAGATCATCTTTAACTTTCTAAATTATAGGGGAAACAGGCTTAATTGGTATCTTTCTCATAACCGTGAAGTACAGGTATCACTCTTGTAAATCCACTTTGTGTTCTCTCCAAGGTCAGTATGACCTTCCTAAGATATGGTGCCTCAATCTCTCATAGTACTCCAAGTAGGGCCTAACCAGGGTTTTGTATAATTGCAGCATAACTTCTGCATCCTTATACCCCCATCCTCTAGATATTAAGGCCAGCATTCAATTATTTTCTGCTGTTGTTTGTGACATTTTAGAGATTTTCATTGAACCCCCATGTCTCTTTGAACATCCACAATGATTAACTTCAGACAATTTAGAAAGTATCCTGATCTATCAGTTTCCTTCACTTGTACTACCAATACTGATTAATATACAGACTTGTGTAGATTTCCACATTAGGAATGGCTGCTTCAGCAAATAAGCAGGGAGCTCTCAATGTAATGATGGAAACATACCACAACATGAGTCATTGTCACGGAGTGTGGGAAGAAAATTGGAAAATGTAGTCACATAATTGTACATTCCAAGAAAGGAATAAATGAAAAGAGGAATCAAAATAGGTTCAACATTGAAAATACTGCCAGTTTGTTGCATTTTGTTCACATCTTTTATTTCACAAAATCTCTTAAGTATTAACACCTGTTCAGAATCTTGAAGAATTACTTGAAGAAGTCTTGGTTTTGGAACCGCAGAAAACAAAATATGTTCCACAAATATTACACAAGAACTTCATTATGAGATATTCCCATGCACAGTCAAACAGTGATTGCACTTGTTTACATATACACAATGACTGCATTCAAAACTGATTTTGTTAGGGGTATGATTTGGGGGTACAGTTTGCTAGGTGGCTTGAGTGTTGTGCAGAATAATAACAGTATGAGTTAAATCTCTAAAACTTATGAGGACGTGGTGTATGTGCCTTGTGCTATAATGGTTCATAACCTTCTAACAACTATAATCTATATGCTTCGTGATGTTTCCTAAGAAATAAGAGCAGGAGTAAGCCATCTAGAAGCCCTCTGCCATTCAATGAGGTCATGGCTCATCTATTTCCTCATTATCCCTTACTATCTCTATTTCCCTTGCTTTTTTGATATGTAAAAATCTGTCAAACTCAGTCTTGAACATGCTCACAACTGACAGCAGAGAATTCCCAAGATTTATTACCGTTTGGCTAAATTCTTCCTCAGGTCAGTCCCAAATGCTGCTGTTTATTCTGACACTGTACCATCCCTCCACACATTCTCCTGCCAGAAAAAACATCCTCACATCAATCCTGCTGAGCCCTGCAAGAATTTTGTATATTTGAATGAAATCATGACTCACTGTTAAATCTGGGGAATATATGCCCAGACTATTTAATAATTTCTCATAGGCTAATGCCTCCATCCTATAAATCAGTTTGTGAACATTCGTTGAACTCCCTTTATGGCAAATAAACTTTCAAAAGTAAAGCCAAACCAATACACAATACTCCAACTGTAATCTCGTCAAGACTCTATATAATTTTAGTAAGACTTATTTGCTCTGATTCTCAAACCTTCCTGCAATAAGGCGCAACATGTCATTTGCCTTCTTAATTGCTTGCTGTACCACCATGTTAACTTTCAGTGACTCATGAATGAATCCTTTGAAGTTCAGTATTTTCCAGCCTCTTTGCATAATGTGATAACGCAAAACCAAACACCTTGATCTATTAATGCTATGAAGAAAAAGAAATGTTGACTACCTGACTTTTCCTTCATTGTTGTTTTGATAATGCTTCTTTTTCATAAGGCTACGGTTCTGCATGTGCCACAGCACCTCCACCACCTGCTCCATTGGCTACTTTATACCTGAATGTACAAAATGAATGTTAGCCGGCTGTTTACCCTGGAGAATAACACAGCCATATTCATTCAACCCTAGCATCATATGCATTTTCTTACTGGGTTCACCAAGTAGTAAGTAGGATGAGAAGCTGATCAATGTTCCTTATCCTCACTGATTCCTGCCACAAAATGCCTTTGTAGTTGCTTGGTTGCCATCGGTTAACTCAACCTGACTAACAGTCAAATTGTGCAACCTTCAGCTCTGTGTTCCTCAGTTTGATGCTGAACAGTGCATTTGTCAAATAAGCAACAGCGAAACATCCTGTTTATTTTTAAAATAAATCATTGAAAGAAATCCTTGATTAGCATTACCTGGTACACTCAAACTATCAACATTACTTGCTGCACTACATCAGTCCATAAGGGCACTTTAATATTTTGTGGTATAGCAATATTTCTGCAATAACTAATACATTTTTAAAAAAGTAAATAGTTAAAAACATAAACAGGATAAGTCGTATAAACAATGATTTTTGCATAAAATAGTGTACAACATACAAAGGCAGTATTGTATCAATACTAGTTGTTTTTAATCTTTTTTTCTAGGGTGGAGATGTACTCTATAGTTCAGCTTCCTTTTCAGAGAATTTTTTTTTGATTTGTGTCCAATGGCATTATTTGGTATGGAGTTTAAACAGGCTAGAAATTTCTAAAATTTCTCGTTTATAGGTACTCCACAGATCATAAATGCCTCAAGGTCTCCTAGAGATGTCCAAGTCCTGCCCACCAATTTCACCTAACATCTTTGCAGAAAGGATAAACAGGGCCAAAGGCAACATCCATACAGTAAATCCAAGAATGAATAAACAATTAATAGAACATATGGGCACATGAGAACTGTTACAGTGGCCATAGTTTAAGAAGAACAAGCGAACTAAAGCATAGATTTGGCTTGATACATGATGTTGTAGCAATTCCACATATCTGACTAGATGTTAGGCTGATTATTGCAGAATATAGGATCTTTGAAAGAATGGGGAAAATAGAAAATGTGGAGAAATCATTGAGATGCATAAATAGGAATTTGACTAATTGATTTCAGCAGAGGTAATCTGACCATTGAAGGACGTTGGTTAGAGTTAGTGAACAGCCAATGAAGCAAGACTTAACTGGTTTTTTGTTCCACAGACATTTCATTACCCTGCTGGGTAACATCATCAGTGCAGCCTCCGATGTAGCGCTGTTGTGTTTTCCTGCTTGTTATTTAAACTCTGGAGTCCGTTGAGCTGGATTACCTCACTTCCAGTTTTCCTTCGCAGTGGAGTGTATATGAGGTCGAGCTCTATGTGTTTGTTGATGACTTTCTTTGTGGAGTACCGGGCTTCTAGGAATTCCCGTACTTGTCTCTGCTTTGCTTGTCCCAGGATCTTAGTGTTGTCCCGGTCGAATTGGTGGTTCTCCTTATCCATGGGGATAGAGATGAGTGAGTATTGGTCGTGTCTTTTTGTAGCCAATTGATGCTCATTTGATGTTACTGCCCTACTCACATCGATGGACATACCACTGGCCAGAGAAACAATGACAGCACTACTAGAACAAGAACAAGAACAAGACCTCAGTGAAACCATCTCCACAGACAACATCCCGAAGCTACTGGACCTATGCCTCACCACCCACTTCACTTTTGACGGCAAAATATATGAACAGATCAATGTGACACCCATGGGATCACCTATCTCCGGACTAATAGCCAAAGCGGTGATGCAGTGACTGGAAAGTATGGCCCTTCCGCTAATCCAACCAAAACTATGGATACACTACTTGGACGACACCTTCGTCATTATTAAACGGACCAAACTGGAGGAGACACACGAACAAATAAACAACACCCACGCTGGAATCAGATTCACCAGAGAAGGGGAGAAGAACAAACAGCTCCCATGCCTGGACATCATGGTAGAGTGCAGGACAAATGGGGAATTCCTAACAAAGATACACAGGAAAGCCACACACACTGACCAAGTACTGAATATCAACAGCAATCACCCTAACACATACAAACAAAGTTCCTTGAGAACATTACTTAAATGGGCAACAACGCATTACAGCAGCACAGACCTACACCACAAAGAAGAAGAGTACCTCTTCCAGGTATTCAAAAATAATGGATACCCGAAAAACTGGGTCAGAAGATGTCTATTACACGAACGATACCAGGAAGATACTACATGCCTGACACGCTCATCACGCTACCTCACATCAGGAACACATCTGAACTGACCACAAGACTCCTACGACCACTGGGCACCAGAGTAGCACACAAACCCGCATCAACCCTACGACAAGTGCTCACCAGAACCAAAGACCCACTGCCCACCCTGGACAGGACCAATGTCATATACAAGATTCCCTGCAGAGACTCGTGACAAACACTACATTGGACAAACTGGAAGGCAATTAACTTCGAGGGTACATGAACATCAATCGGCTACAAAAAGACACGACCAATACTCACTCATCTCTGTCCACATGGACAAGGAGAACCACCAAAATTCGACTGGGACAACACTAAGCTCCTGGGACTAGCAAAGCAGAGACAAGCACGGGAATTCCTAGAAGCCCGGTACTCCACGAAGAAAGTCATCAACAAACACATAGAGCTTGACCTCATATACACGCCACTGCGAAGGAAAACTGGAAGTGAGGTAATCCAGCTCAACGGACTCCGGAGTTTAAATAACAGGCGGGAAAACACAACCGTGCTTCGTCGGAGGCTGCACTGATGATGTTACCCAACAGGGTAATGAAATGTCTGCAGAACAACCAACCAGCTCAGCGAGCCAACCAACCACAACATCCACAACCCGAGCTACAAATATACTCTAAAACCTTAGAAGCAAGACTTAAGTTTCAGGTGTCTAGAGACCTTCTGATATTAGTGATATAATGAGTTGGTGCTTAAGTATAAAGATTAGGAAAGTATGTAACAAAAACAATATGGTTCTAATGAAGACGTTGGGTACATTTACATAACACTGCTACAAATAACTAGTAGGCATGTCCCCAGTACCCTGGAAGACCTCGAAAGTGTGTTATCATGACATTGTTGGAATCAGAGGTGCTAAAACAAAATATCAATCATCAGTATCAAACGTTAAATCAGTTTCTCTCTGCACAGACGGTGCCTGACCTGCTGAGAATTATAATATTGCAAAATTAGTCAACATCTTCCTATCCACTCCTGAAACATATGTACGAATGACCTGTCAACAAGCATGCACTGGAACTTTATCAGTGCTGATCACATCTGTTATGCCATTCAAGTTCCATCCTTCTGTACTTTGTGCCAGACACTTGAAAAACACAGTTAACAATTATAGTAGTGATGTCTCACACCAAATCTCTCCAAACCATATCCTGTGTTTTCCACCCCAACAATGCTAAAAAAAATTGTGTATCTACATAGATGGCCAGAAATTAAAGAATGACCCCAACCCAACACACTTGAGAGTGACTCTGAATATCTGAAGAAAATGGCAGGAAAGGTCAAAACCCAGAAATGATCTAACAAACTTGCTGAATCTACACAGGATACTGCTGCCATAATGCTTTGCACTTCAGCATAGAAACTAGCAGCAGGAGTAGGCCATTCAGTCCTTCAAGGCTGCTTCGCTATACAACATGATCAGTGTTGATCCTCTATCTCAATGCTATATATTCCTAATTTCTCTCTATGCTCTTTTATGTTTTAATATCTAAAAATGTATCAATCTCTTTCTTGACCTGGCCTCCATAGCTTTCTGTGGTATCAAGTTCCAAAGGTTGCCCATCCTCTGAATGAAAAAATGTTTCCTCATCTCAGTCCTAAATGACCAAAGTCAAATCCTGAGACTGTGACTCCTGATTCTAAACTCCCCAACCAGGAGAAACATCCTCTCTACATGTAGTATGTCTAGCCCTATTAGAATCTTATGTAAAGATCTAAGCTCTAATGAATCCAGGCTCAGCCAAGCCAATGCCTCCCCATATGACAGTCCGGCCATCCCTATTATCAGTCTAGTGAACCTTTGCTGCACCACCTGTATGGAAACTATATCTTCTGTTAGGTAGGGAGACCAAAATTATACATAATAAAAACCAAAAGAACTGCGGATACTGTAAATCAGGAACAAAAACAAAGTTGCTGGAAAAGTTCAGCAGGTCTGGCAGCATCTGTGAAGGAGAAAACAGAGTTAACGTTCCAGGTCCGGTGACCCTTCCTTTGAACTGCTGGTAGCTAGGAAAATGTCAGTTTATATGCATAAAATAGGGAGGCGGGTGGGTTAGGGAGTAAACGATAGGATAAAGCCCAAAGAGAGAGAAAAACAGTCGGACAGACAAAGAAGTTGCTAACGATCAGGCTGGGAGGGTGAATAGTTGTTAATGGGGACTGCTGGTGACTAACAACAGGGGGTGTGTAATGGCAGGCTATGTGGTAACAAGGCCTGGTGTGTGGGGTGGGAGGCTGGGACATGGGAGGGTTTAGGCCCTAAAATTATTGAACTCAATATTGAGTCCGGAGGGCTGTAGCGTCCCCAAGCAGAAAATGAGGTGTTGTTCCTCCAGCTTGCGTTGGGCTTCACTGGAACACTGTAGCAAGGCAGAGACAGAGATGTTGGCCAGGGAGCAGGGTGGTGCATTGAAGTGGCAGGCAACAGGTAGTTCAGGGTCTTTTTTGCGAACAGAACGTAGATGTTCTGCAAAGCGGTCGCTTCATAGACGAAGCGTAGACTTAGCGACCGCTTCGCAGAACATCTACGTTCTGCTCCCAAAACAGACCCTGAACTACCTGTTGCCTGCCACTTCAATGCACCACCCTGCTCCCTGGCCAACATCTCTGTCTCTGGCTTGCTACAGTGTTCCAGCGAAGCCCAATGCAAGCTGGTGGAACAACACCTCTTTTTCTACTTGGGGACGCTACAGCCCTCCGGACTCAATATTGAGTTCAATAATTTTAGGGCCTAAACCCTCCCATGTCCCAGCCCGCTACCCCACACACCAGGCCTTGTTACCACATAGCCTGCCATTACACACCCCCTTGTTGTTAGTCACTAACAGTCCTCATTAACAACTACTCACCCTCCGAGCCCGATTGTTAGCAACTCCTTTGTCTGTCCAACCGTTTTTCTCTCTCTTTGGGCTCTATCCTCTCATTTACTCCCTACCCCATCCACCTCCCTATTTTCTGCATATAAACTGACGTTTTCCCAGCCACCATCAGTTCTGAGGAAGGGTCACCGAACCCGAAACGTTAACTCTGTTTTCTCCTTCACAGATGCTGCCAGACCTGCTGAGCTTTTCCAGCAACTTTGTTTTTGTTCTACAACTATGCATGATACCCAAGGTGCAGCTTCACTGCAGTAATACATCCGTAGTTCTAAAGTCACATCAATGTGCAGTGAAGGCCAACATATATTTGCTTTACTAATTGTTTGCTGCACCTGCCTCTTTAATTAACTGGTGTACAAGGATACGTAGGTTCCTTTGTACATTCACATTTCCCAATATGTCACCATTTAAATAATACTCTGCCTTTCTGTTTTACACCAATGCATGTAACTTCACATTGAGCCATATTATATTGCTACTGCCTGTGTTTGCCCACACAGTCAGCTTGTCATGATCACCCTGTAGCCTCCTTGCATCCTCCTCACAACTCTCAATCCCACCGAGTTTTGTGTTATTATCAAACTTAGAAATCCTGCATTTGGTTCCTTCATTTAAGTAATTTTCATATAACATGAATAGCTGAGGGCCAATCACTGATCCCTGTGACACACCATTAGTTGCCACCTGCCACCTGGAAAAAAAACCTTCATTCCCACTTTGTTCTCTGTCAACCATTCTTAATCCTTTCTAGTATCCTGAATGCTTTAATTTTACCCACTAGCCATGTACATGGAACCTTAACAAAAGCCTCCTGAAATCTAAATGCACCACATCTACTGGTGTCCCCCTGTCTATTCTATTATTTATATTCTCAAAAAACTCAAAAGTAAATTAGCGAAGCATAATTTCCCTTTCATACACCCATGCAGATCTTGTTTAATCCCATTGATGCTTTACAAATGTTCGAGTATGAAGCTTTTTACAATTGACTCTAGCATTTTCCCATTTATTAGTGTTAGGCTAACTGGTCTGTAATTTTGCTTTGTTCTCTCTTTTTTAAATAGTGGGGTTATACTTGTCATCTTCTAATCTGTAGGAACTGCTACAGAGTCAATAAAATTTTGGAAGATAACCACCAATGTATCCAACATTTCCAGAGCCACTTTCTTTAATACTCTGGGATGCAAATTATCAGGCCCTGGAGATGTGTGAGCCTTTAACTCCATTAGTTTCCCTAGTACCATTTTTGTTCTACTAATTCGGATTTTCTTCGATTCCTCCCTCTTATTAAACCCTTGGTTTCCTCTGGAAAATTATTTGTGTCCTATTGTGAACTGAAATATGTGTTCAATTCTTTTGCTATTTCTTTGTTCCCGATTAAAATTTCTGCAGTTCTAACTGTAAGGGACCTACATTTGTCATTGATAACTTTTTTCTCTTCACATATTTAAGGCTTTTATAATCGCTTTTTATGCTCCTTGCAAGTTTACAATCATACTTTGTTTATCCCCTCTTGAGTAATCTTCCGGTCACCTTTAGCTGAATGATAAATCACTCCCAGTCCTCAGACGTGCTGCACTTTCTGGCAATTTTATATGCTGCTCTTTGGATCCAATAGTATCTCTAATTTACTTTGTAAGCCATGGTTGAGCCGTATTTCCTGTTTTATTTTTGCACCAGACAGGAGTGAATAATTATTGTAACTCATGAATATGTTCCCTAAATATTAGACATTGTCTATCCACTGTCAACCCTTTAGTAAGGTTCCCAAATCCATCAGTGTCAGCTTGCACCTCATAAGCTCACAGTTCCCTTTTCGTAGATTCAGGCTGTACTGTTTGTCTCTTATCCTAGTCTTCAGCAGAGAACTGTGGGCTTCTCTGGCAAAAGTCAATACACACATTTCTTTGGGACAATTAAATGCAAAAATGTGTAACATCATTAGAATCCTCCACTTAATACCTCTCCTCGAGCTTCCAGTCCTCACAAACGTCCTTGCCACACATCAGCAACTTACAGAAACCCACAAACTGGTTGAAACCATCTGTGCTGCACCTCATTTAGCACTCCACAATGACCTGTTGAAATCATTCACCTCCAGCTCATTATCCACCTTGGTTGTCTCTATAAAGCAAATTTGCTAAGCAAAATCTACCGGCAGACATCCTTTGGATCAAAGGATCTTCTAAACAGTAAACAGGTCTTCTACTTGTCTCATATGTTCTGACATTGTCTAATTAAGTTGCACGGTTATGGACCTCAGCTATGACTTGATTCATAGGCTGCTGGAATGTAGCTGGAGCATTCCTTAACCCAAATGGCATCACTCAACATTTGTATATCCAATTTGGTGTAAGAAAAGTGGATATTCCTCAGCCCTTTGCTTTAATGGCACTTGCCAGTATGCCTTCAATAAATCAATAAAAGGAATGAGGTACTGCCAAGCCTATCAATACAGTCTTCTAAATGTGCAATGGGGTTTAATTCTGTCTTCATGACCACGTTTACCTTTTTATAATCCATACAGAATCTGGTTGATCCATCCAATTTAGGAACTAATACTACTGATGAACCCTAATTGCTTTAGCTAGGTTAACTCAAGTGGTTTTCCAACATGTACTGAATCTCTTTTTCCGTTGGGCTTGGTTTTCTGGACTCAACTGATGAGAATGCTGTTTTATTAGTCTTGACACTCTAAAATCCATATCATGCCTGACAGAGGTAGAAGCAGAAATCTTCATTACATTTAGAACATATTTAGACGTACACTTGCCATGCCAAGACATAGAAGGCTATGGGTCAAATGCTAGAAAATGGGATTAGAATAGTTAAATCGTTATTTTTGACCAGTGGGATTTTTCGGTGCCATGGACTTCTGTGATTCTATAACATAATATATCTCTACAGACTATCTTATACATTCTAAATTACAAGATCCTTCTATTGTTCTTTCTCTCAACATGAGAGCTCAGTGTCTACAGTCCCAGTAATTTCTGTGTTATCTCGTTGAATAGTAGGAGATTCTCCTTGAAAACTATCCATCTCTCCTTCTACCTCACTCTTATTGAGTCTCATCTTTCATTACTCTTATCACCTGACACACTTGTTCTCTTTATTCTCTTCCTTACAATGACACCTTTTCAATCTGTGAACGTGACAACCAATTCTTCTTCCTACAATCAAGAAAATTTATTGGAAATGTAAACCCTCCTAAATATTTGTGTAGACCACTGAAATTTATTTTTGATAATGGCCCTTCACAATCTATTAACAGTCAACCAAATAGTTCTTCCAGAACTATAATAACCATAAAATCATAAGATAGAGGAACAGAATTAGGCTATCTCGCCCATTGATTCTGCTTCATCATTCAATCATGACTGATATGTTTCTCAACCCCATAACCTTTGATCCCCTTACTAATCAAGAATCTAGCAATCTCTGCCTTAAGTACATTCTGACCTCCACAGCCTTCTGTGACAACAAGTTCCACGGATTCACCACCCTCTGGCTGAAGAAATTCCTCCTCATTTCAGTTCTAAAGAGTTGTTCCTTCACTCTGAGGCTATGCCTTCGGATCCTAGTCTCTCCTACTAGTCAAAACATCTTCTCCACATCCACTCTATCCAGGCCTGTCAGTATTCTGAAAGTTTCAGAGAGATACTGTCTCATCCTTCTAAACTCTACCAATTACAGATCCAGAGTCCTCAACAACTCCTCATAGAATAAGTCCTTCATCCCAGATCATTCTTGTAAACGTCCTCTGGACCTTCTCCAAGGCCAGCACATCCTACCTCACTTATGGGGCCCAAAACTCACCATATTCCAAATGCGGTCTGACCAGCAACTTATACAGTGTCTGCAGTACATCCCTGCTCTTGTATTCTATCCATCTCAAAATTAATGCTACCATTGCATTTGCCTTCCTACCTGACAACCGAATGTACTTGTTAATCTTAAAGAGAATCCTGAACTAGGACTTATAAGTTCCTTTGTGCCTCAGATTTGTGAAGCCTTTGACTACTTAGAAAATAGTCTTTACTTCTTTTCTTCCAACCAAAGTGCATAAGCCCTCACTTTCCCACATTGTATTCCATCTGTCACTTCTTTGTCCACTTGCCTACCCTGTCTAAGTCCTTTTGCAGCCTCCCCACCTCCTCAACACTTCCTGTTGCTTCACCTATTTTTGTGTCATCTGCAAACTTAGCAACAATTTCTTCAGTTCCTTCCTCCAAATAACATGAATAGTTATGGTCCCCACACTAACCTCTGTGTAACTCCACTAGACGCCAACTGTCATTCTGAAAAAGCCCCCTTTATTCCTACTCCTTGCCTTCTGCCAGTCAGCCAATACCTTCCCCTACCACCAAGGGCTGTTATCTTATTTAGCAGACTCTTGTGTGTCACCTGTCACAGGCTTTCCAGAAATACAAGTAAATCACATCCACTGACTCTACGTTGTCTAACTTACTCGTTACCTCCTCACAGAATTTTAACAGATTTGGCAGGAATGACCTCCCCTTGTCGACACCATGCTGTCTCAGCCCTGTTTTACCATGCACTTCCAAGTACTCTGCAATCTCATCCTCAATAATAGACTCTAAGATCTTACTGGGGACCAAGATCAGGCTAGCCTGCCTCTAATTTCCCATCTTCTGCCTTCCTCCCTACCTAAACAGTGATGTTACATTTGCCATTTTCTAGAAATTTGGGACCCTCGCTGACTCCAGTAATTCCTGAAAGCTCATCACCAATACCTCCAAAATCTCCTCAACTATCCCTTTCAGAACCCTGGAGTGTAATTTATCCAGTCCTGGTGATATATCCACCTTCAGACTTTTCAGCTTCCCCTCCTCCTTAATGATGGCCACTGCACCTCTGCCCCCGATTCTCTTGAAGTTCTGGTATCCTATTGGTGTCTTCCAATGTGAAGACTGATGCAAAGTATCATATGGATATCAAATGTGCTGGTTTTAATTACATGTTGGGGTTTTCCTACCACCTGACATAAATTACATGTTTTACAGAACGGCTCTGCATCATTATGAAATTTTGGCCTGATGATTGATAGCTGCCTTTTCCTTATTCCTATATGTCCCACCAAAGGAATTTCTACTTCCAATATCTCGCTACAATATCCTAGTAGTTCCGCTTTTAAAAGAACACCTGTCCATTCTTCACCTGCAGGTATGTGAGGATGTCATCACTTACTCATCAGAACTCAACTTCAGTGTGAGCTGTCTGGGCTAATGTACTTAGGTTTGCATCTGCTTCCTGAATCTTAATTAATGAAGACATGTTAAACACTTCTTGGAGCTTCAGCTACTTGACATTTGTTTGCGATATTTCTGTGATCTTGGGTGATGGACTTTGTTTACGTGATGGAAGGTACCCAAAATCTGAACTGCCTGTGACTACGGGTGTAGATACGGCTAAATCATACACCAGGACTAAATAAACTCCTTCTGCAAGTAATTTCATAACTACCCTAACTACCATTTGTCTAGACAGCAGGTCACGCTTCAATTGGGCTTTGTACAATGGACCCAGGTTGTAGGCTCCACCTGTCCCAATTACCAACTCTTTGGGAAGGAAAATCTAAGTCCTCGAGCAGTGGGAAAAATTGATGATGAGGTGGATTTGAAATGTGATGTACAGATGCATTATTCTCCATGACCTGAATGAAGTCATTAAATGATTATTCAACAGGCTGCAATACGTTACTGCAACTACTGACTTTATAGAGGCTGCAATGAAGAAAGGAAGAATGCCTGGAGCATGTAGTTTCTTCACAGTGCTATGCCATGCTCTGCAATCTGCAGAGAAGGTAACACTTTGAAGACTGGGGCGAAGTGAAAGCTGCTTGTGGGCATGCTAAAACTGGGGAAATGTGCCGGCCACTCAAATCTTATATACTGGCCATTCCTACTGGTTTGGGCAAGTTACGAATCATAGTCCTCAAACCCAAATATCAGGGTAAGTATATTTCAAGGGCGTAGAGTACAAGCATGGAGGTTATGTCAAACCTCTACATAAGATTCCAATTCAGCCTCAGCTAAACTATTGTATTTAGATGTGGGTGATAAACCTTAGGAAATTTGTGAAGTGTTGGAAAGAGAGCAGAGAAGATCCACAAGAATGGTTCCAGGAAAGAGGAGCTTCAGTAATGAAGGTAGTCCTAATCTCTCCAATCTGTTTTCTCTGAAGTAGAGAAAGTTGAGAGAAAATTTGTTAGAGGCATTAGCCATGATGTGGAGGTGCAGGTGTTGGACTGGGGTGGATAAAGTCAGAAGTCACATGACACCAGATTATAGTTCAACAGGTTTGTTTGAAATCACAAACTTTTGGAGCGCTGCTCCTTCATCAGGTGAAGTGGAAGGAAGCACACAGCCTCAGAATTTGACGATAGCTTCTCATTTGTCTGCTGTTCTGATGGCGATGTTGTAGTTGATCTTGAGAGTACGGATGTTATTGCTCTGCGCTTGGATGACATTCTGGACTAGCTTGTGAGATGATGAATCTGGCATTGACGCATCTCCTGATGGCTTAACATACATGTTGAACCTAGGGCAGCGGCCTTCCAGAGGGGTCCATTTCGACTCTTTCTTCTTTGGTCACTGCACCATGGATCTCTCTATCAGCTGTTCTGGTTAGTTGGTTGTCTCATTGGGCTCGCTGCTAACATCTTGGGGTTTGTGGAAGAATTCCCAGAGCCTCATTTGCCTGATGAATTCCTCTGTGTCTGCCGCAAGACCAATGGGGTCCATTTTGGTAGTGAGGCAAAGTTAGGTCCTCGGCTGAGAACTTCAATTTCATCTGGTTGAAGGTTGTGGTCAGACAAGTTGACAATGGACTTCCCTGTGGTAGTACCAGTTTCAACCCTGGTACTGCGAGACATTTGGTTACTGCTGGTGGTGATGGTGAGTTTCTCAGGTTTCCTGCTCTTGGTGTGCATGTAGGTGGCATGGTTCTGTTGCCTCATCTTCTTGGCTGTGTCTTGTGGCTAGTCTGCTGTATCCTGACAGCAAGCTGAGAATATGGATTCTACTTTGATTTCAAGGTTGCAGCATCTGCTGTAGAGCTGGTGTACGAGATGGTTGAGGAGTGTGTGAGAGGTGTGATGCCAGAGCCTCTCAGCGTTGTCTCTGTTGTACATCAACTTGAGTGGGTTCATGATCTGTAGTCCTTTCGGGATCTTCTCTGCTTTCTTGCATCTCTGTAGAACTTTGATGTCTGTGTCGATATGCGTGATCTTCTTAGCGATCCTCTTCACGTTGGGCCGGCAGTTTGTGAAAACCATGATGAGGAGATGCTGTGTTGGACTGAGGTGGACAAAGTCAGAAGTCACACAACACCAGATTATAGTCCTGCAGGTTTATTTGAAATCACAAGCTTTCAAAGTCCTGCTTCTTCATCAGGTGAAGTGGAAGGAAGCGCACAGGCACAGAATTGTGAAAGGATCAAAAATGTGAGAGCACAGATTTAAAGTAATTGGCAAAAGAAACAAAACTGACCTAAGGAAAAATTTTCCATACAACAGGATCTTGAATGCACTGCTTAACAGTGTGTTGAGGAAGGTTCACGCGAGGCATTCAAAAGTGAAGAACACTTAACTGAAGAAGAATGTGCAGGGTTACAGATAGAAAGCAGGGGAATGGTACTAGTTGAATTCCTCATTTGGAGAGCTGGTGTTGACGTGATGGTCTCTTTTGCACTTTAACATTTCTGTGAAATTTCACTTAACCGGGAGGAACAAAATAAGAGGTTAAATGGCCTACTCCTATATCTCTATGCAGACTACTGGATGGGCACCTAAATGATTTAACTTTAGCTCAACAAGAGCTTATATGACGGCTATCAGCTGCTATTCAGTGAAATGGTCTTCCTATGTGTGAACACAGACCATGGGTCTCTCTTTCTACAAACTCAGAAATTACAAAGGCAATCGTACATAGACTGAGAAACCAAACTGGAAGCTCCCAGCTTTGGATATGTGTCAATGTTACACTGGATAGTGGATTTATCCCTTTACTAAATGAAAATGTGAGAGAGATCTTAAATTCTGACAGACACAGCTGCGCAGTAGTTTGATTACAGTGATATTTGAAAGAGGCTGAAATTAACTTTGCTAACTGAACCACTCCTCTCTCAAATGTTCTGGTGGTATTTTGAGCATTGACGTTGAGTTTCAACAAGCCTTTAAGAGGAGTTGCCAAAATAGCTGAGCCTAGTCTTGCTTTCAACTCACATCTGCACAATAATTTTTTTCAAACATTTCTGCAGATGATTTTGGGGTTGGGATCCTACAGAGATTAACACCCTCCTGAGATCCTCAAGAACATTAGCACAGACTTCCTACCCTAAATTCAGAAAGACAGTGTCAGGTCCAAAAATAAACCAATGTTATCACTGCATAAAATATTTATTAGTGTAGAGCACTGAAATAACATGCTGGTGAATGGATGCGTGCAGCACAGTACAAAAATCTGATGACAAACTGGAAATAACTGGTAGCTGCCCAGATACTCTGGGATTCTCTCAACAGGCACCAAAGGTCCACTTTGAAACTTGTAAACAAAAAGCATTTTCTTAGTGCAACATTAGTGAACTAGGCGGTATTGGTTTAGTAATTCTTGTAGAATTGTTAAATCATTATCCTGACAACTTTTTCTAATTTATTTTATGTCTCTCTGTGCGTCTCTCTCTTGAGTGGGGGGGGGGGGGGTGAACTGTGACAAGGATACATAGATCCTTCAGCATGATGTGGACATGTTGGGTGAGTGAAAATCAATGGCAGATACAGTATAAATTCGATAAGCATGAGGTTATTCACTTCAGAAGCAAAAACAAGGCGGCAGATTACTATCTGAATGGCTGTAAATTGGGAGAGGGGAGTGTGCAGTGGGACCTGGGTGTCCTTGAGCAACAGACGCTGAAGGTAAGCATGCAGGTGCAACAGACGGTTAAGAAGGCAAATGGTATGTTGGCTTTAGTTGTGAGAGGTTTTGAGTACAGGAGCAGGGATGTGTTATTGCAGTTATACAGGGCCTTGGTAAGGCCACACCTAGAATATTGTATGCAGTTTTTGCCTCCTTTTCTGAGGAAGGATGCTCTTGCTCTCGAGGGAGTGCAACGAAGGTTTACCAGGCTGATTCCGGGCATGGCGGGTCTGACATATGAGGAGAGATTGACTAGGTTAGGAGTGTTTTCACTAGAGTTCAGATGAATGAGGGGGGGATCTCATAGAGACTTATAAAATTTTAACAGGACTGGACAGGGTAGATGCAGGGAGGGTGTTCCTGATGTTGGGTGTCTAGAACCAAGGGTCACAGTCTGAGGATTTGGAGTAGACTATTTAGGATGGAGATGAGGAGATATTTCTTCACCCGAAGCGTGGTGAACCTGTGGAATTTGTTCCCACAGGAAGATGCCAAGACATTGAATGTATTCAAGAGACAGCCAGATATAGCACTTGGGGCAAATGGGATCAAAAGTTGTGGGGAGAAAGCAGAATTAGGCTATTGAGTTGGATGATCAGCCATTATCGTGATGAATGACAGAGTGGGCTTGAAGGGCCAAATGGCCTCCTTCTGGTCCTATCTTCTATGTTTCTATGTTTCTCTCTCTCTTTCTTTCTCAATGTTTTTTTAATTACAGCATAACAGGACCGGTGACAAACTCTTAAGGGTCTGCCAGTTCCAGCCTGTTACTGAGTACTTTTATTCATTCAAGCAATATGAGCATCACTGGCTGGGCCAACATTTATTTACCATTTCTAAATGCCTTGGAGAAGGTGGTAGTCATCTGCCTTCTTGGCTGCTGCAGTCCATTTGATGTCAGCACATCCTCAGAGCTCTTACGGGATGGGTTCCAGAATTTTAATGTAGCAACAGTGAAAGAATGATGATAAGAGTTCCAGGATAAGACACTGAATGGCTTGGAGAGGAACTTGCTGGTCTTGCCTATCGTCTGCCTCTGTCCTTCAAGATGGTCATGGTCATGGGCTTAGAAAGTGCTGTCCAAGAGTCTTTGATGAATTTCTGCAATGCACCTTGTACATGGTCCACTGTGCTGCTGTTAAGCATCGGTGAAGAGGGCTGAATGCTTGCGGATGTGGTTCCAATCAAGTGGGCCTGCTCTGTCCTGCATCTTTTCAAGCTTCTTGAGTGTTGTTAGAGCTGCACTGATCCAGACAAGTGGGGAGTATTCCATCAAAAACCTGACATGTGCCTTGTAGATGGTGGACAGGCTTTGGGAGTCAGGCAGTGAGTTACTAACTGCAGGATTCCTAGCTTTTGACTTGCCTTTGTAGCCATTGTATTATATAGTTAGTCCAGTTCAGTTTCTGGTCAATGCCAAGACCTCTGCTGGATCTGTCAGTGGGATAGGACAGGGGTAGTGATTTTGTTGTCTGACATATTGTTAGATATGATTCTGTTGGTATAACTCTGTCAGCTGTTGCTTGATTAGTCTATGACACAGCTCTCCCAACTTTGGCACTAGTTATCACCAATGACAGCTCAGCAGTGGCACTACGGATCAAGCTGGTCGAGTCCTAAAGGACTTATCTGCTAAACTGGGTGTGAGCAAGTGGTGAGGGAAGTAATGAAAGGGAAGAACATAATTGACCTCACCTTCATCAATCTGCCTGCTGCACATGAATTTGTCCATGACAGTATTGGTAAGAGTGACTACTGCGCAGTTTGTGAGGAGACAAAGTCCCATTTTCATATTGAGAATATGCTTGTGTGGTACCATCACTGTGCTATATGGGATAGATTTTGAACAGATTGAGGAGCTCAATACTGGGCTTCAATGGGCCATCGGCATCAGGATTGTATTCCAATTCAATCTGCAATCTCATGCCCAGCATATCCTCCAGTTTACCATGAGCATCAAACCAGGGGATCAACCCTAATGCAATGGAAACTGCAGGAGGGCAAGCCAGGAGCAGCACCAGGCATATCTAAACATGAGGTGTCAATCCAGTGAACCTACCAAACAGGATTACTTGCATACCAAACAGTATAGGCAGCAAATCACAGACAAAGTTAAGCAGTTCCACAACTAACAGATTGGATCTAAGCTCTGCAGTCCTGCCACATCGAGTCATAAATAGTGGTGGACAATTGAACAAATCACTTGATTAGGAGACTCCACAAATAAATCCCTCATCAATAATAGGGAGCACCATACATTGGTGCCAGAGGTAAGGCTGAAGCATTCACAACCATCTTCAGCCAGAAGTGCCAAGTGATTGGTGCATTTCAGTCTCCTCCAGAGGTCCCTAGCATTACAGATGTTAGTATTCAGCCAATTCAGTTTACTCCATGTGATATCAAGAAAGGTTGGAGGCACTTGATAATGCAAAGTCTATAGGTCCAGACAACTTTCCGGCAATAGGACTGAAGACTTGTGCTCTAGATCTTGGTGCTCCCCTAGCCAAGATGTACCAGTACAGCTACAATACTGGCATCTGTCCAACATAGTGGAAAATTGCCCAGGTATGTCCTGTACACAAAAAGCAGGATAAATCCAGCCCAGCCAATTATCACTCCATCAATTTACTCTTGATCATTAGTAAAGTGATGGATTGTGTCATCAACTGTTCTATAAAGTTGCATTTACTCACTGTTCACTGATGCTCAGTTTGGGTTCCACTAGAGCTACACAATTCCTGACCTCATTCGAGCCTTGGTTTAAACATGGACAAAAGAGCTGAATTCTAGAGGTAAGGTGAGAGTGACTGCTCGTGACATCAAGGCCACACTTGGCATCAAGGACCTCTAGCAAAACTGGAGTCAACGGGAATGAGGGCAAAATCTCTCCATTGTTTGCAGTCATACCTGGCACATTGGAAAATAGTTGTGATTATTGAAGATCAGTCATCTCAGTTCCAGGATATCTTGAAAGAAGTTTCTCAGGCTAGTGTCTTTGGCCCAACCATCTTTAGGGCTTCATCAATGACCATCCATCTACCATAAGGTCAGAAGTGGGAGGTTCTCTGTTGATAGCACAAAGTTTAGCACAGTTTGTGACTCATCAGATACTGAAGCAATCCATGTTTAAATGCAACAATCCTGGAGAATATCAGGATTAAGCTGAAAATTGACAAAGAACATTCGTGCCACACAAATGCCAGGCAGTAACTATCTCCAAACAAGAGAGTATCTAGGCATCACCCTTTGACATTTAATCACCATCACAAATCGACCACTATCAACATCCTGGGGGTTACTATTGACCAGAAATAGAACTGGATTAGTCATATAAGTACTATGGCTGGAAGGCCAGGTCAAAAGCTAGGAATCTTTCAGTAAACAACTTAACTCCTGACTCCTCAAATCCTATCCTCCATCTACAAAGCACCAGTCAAGAGTATGACGCAATACCACCCATCCCTACCTTGCCTAGCTAAGTGCAGCTCCAGGACACCATCTATCATAAAACACTCACTTTATAGGCATCACATCGATAATTATTCAGTCCCTCCACTGTTGACACCCAGTAGCAGCAATGTGTACCATCTACAAGATGCACTGCAGGAACTGACCAAGGCTCCTTAGCACCTTCCAAACCCATGACTATTACCATTTGAAGAACAATGGCAACAGACACATGGGAACACTACAACCTGTAAGTTCCCCTCCAAGCCATCCAGATTTGGAAATATATCAGAAAGGTCCCAGCAACAACAGGCCAACTTCCTTCCAGACCTGTTTACTTTCTATTCTGGGCACTGTTCTGGTGTACACGCAGGTTCATATTTTGTTTTCTTCACCTAGTTCACATGGTAGTGGAAGGCCCCATTCTTCCTGATATGTCTGGGTTAACAAGCAACCATTGCAAAGGAGTAGCTTAAAGTCTACTTAACATTCTATACATTATACTAGGTTTTGACCTAGCATCATTAAACTGCGAGAAAGAAACCAAAATTGTGATTTGGTATTTGTGTAGACAGCTGTGTAACATTAGCACAACATCTGGACATCTCATCAATGTTCAGTTTTAGCTATGTGTAAAATTTAGCCCATGTTGTGATAAACATTTACAGACTCCGTCAATATTCTACACTAAACTCATAGTTCTAACATAAAGTCAGATTTCCCAGGGCTCTTTGCGATTAGCTATGATAACCTTCTAAATGTACCCTACCAAAATAACCTCAAATGACTTTGTAATGGTTCTACCAGCCTCTGCTAAGCCTGGATATATCACCAGCAAATAGTAATTGTGTTCATAAAAAATGCTTCATCAATGTAATAACACACATATGATATTTGAGATACAGCAACTGTCCATAGCGTTTCAATGTAGCACTTGGAGATTATGGTCTTTGAGATGAGGCATTAAACTGTCCACTCAGAGGTGTTCTTTTGTGTCCTAACATTTATCACTTAGCCAATATCAGTCGCTAAAATAAATAATATAGTCATTATTCTTATTGCCGTTTACAGGAACCCACTGTGCATAAATTGTCCAATGTTAACTACACTTTGTAGATAATTAAGTACTTTGGAACACCCTGAGAACATAAAAGGCGTCAACTTTTTTTTAACTATCAAAGCTCTTAATTACTTGGCATTTCTAGATTAAACAGGAATAGAAGTTAAATATTCAATAACTTATCACATCTTTCAGAAAATCCCAAAATAACTTGTTGCAAATATTTAATTCCATCATCCATGTGTTTTAAAGGTATAATGTTTAATTATAGGACCCTTCCCATTTAATACATTCTTCCTATAGCAGGGTGACCAGAGTTGTACACAGTACTCCAAATGTGGCCTTTTAATGACTTGTACAGCTGTAACAGGACATCCTGTACTCAATGCTCTGACCGATGAAGGTAAGCATGCCAAATGCTTTCTTCACCACCCTGTCTACTTGCGATGCGACTTTAAAAGAACTAGATATCTACATACCCCTAGGTCTCTCTGTTTGACAACACTCCCCAGGACTCTACTATTAACTGTATAAGTCCTGTGCTGGTTTGTCTTACCAAAATGCAATGCCTCACATTTATCTGAATTAAATTCCATCTGCCACTCCTCAGCCCATTGGTCCAGTTGATCAAGATCCCATTGTACTCTTAAATAACCTTATTCACTGTCCACTATTTTGGTGCATTCCGCAAATATACTACCCTTGCCTTCTGTATTCTCCAAATTATTTATATAAGTGATGAAATGAGGAACGAATTATCAATCCTGCAGTGATTAAAAGTCAAACAAGTCTGGGCTAATTAGAGTTAAAACATAATCAGTATTTGTCTGATAAAATTACAGTTGGAAATGAGAAAATCTAAACAATAGATAACTCATCATTGGACCTCTTATTAATGCCAATGCGTCCATTATTACCAAAATTAAAGATTTACATTGTTTATGTGATTCCCAGATGAAAGAATTTGAAAGGAATTGGTAAATGGGTAAGTTCACAGTGGGATCAGCAATTCTGGGAAAGAGGATCAATAACTCAATTACAGATATAAATTATTCATGTGGGTCACAAAATCAAAAAGGCTGCTTGGAAGGTAAAATTTCTTTTTGGAACATTCCAAATCATGCCATAAAGCCAAATTATTTTGTTTTAATTTGCTGTGTGTGTCTCACAGAAGTAAGTTGTGGACTTTGTATATGTTGAGCTTCCTTAGAGATTGTGAGGGTAAAGATGCAGTAGGATTTTTCTAAATTAAATGAAAACACTTGCATTTGTATAATATCTCTCAGAGATATCCCAAATAACTTGGCATGTGATTAATCAATTCTCAGTTTCAGCTAAATATGGCAAGATGCCAACGAAAGTAGTGTCACATCGGTTACTCTGCTTTGATTGTGTTGGTTGAGGGCAGGAAAGCAGTCTACTCTTCTTTAGCATTAAAGGTAGGATCTTTAATTGTCTCCTGGTTTTCAGGAATCTTTAAAACCCACTACACAAACTCAAAGATGCCATCTTGCGTAAACATCTCAGCTGAAGTGTATAGATACATGTGTGGTCATCTTGTAGCACAAAACAGATTTTGTCAAATAAAGACAAGGAACTGCAGATGCTGGAAATCTGAAACAAAAAATAGGAAGTGCTAGAGAAACTCAGAGGTCTGGCAGTATTTGGTTGAGAGAAAGATAGTTAATGTTTCAAGTCCAGTGATTCTTCATCAGAACTTCATTCATGTGACACTAATCAGGATAATTTGCAAGAAATGCCAATGTAAAGGTAAAACCACATCTTTATACTGTATGAAAAGAGAGTGCTAAGTGGACTGTAATTGGTAGATGCATTTTCCATGGAGAATGCAGCATTAGATGATGATTGACAGTTAACTACCAAGCTTGATTAAATTTCAACCAGGCAAGTTGACTCTGATCGGTCAAGGTATTCCTCTGAGAAATAAACCAGGGAATGGCTATTAACTGTTTTGTTGAGTTGAAACAGGTTCAATGTGTGTACATATTCTTTCAGTCTGCAAAGAGCAGGATCCTGAGTACTAAAATATGTAACTTCAACTACGCGCAAGTGAGCCCAATTAACAATCTTATAATACCTTAAGGATTGTTTACCAAATGCTGTCCGATCACAGAATGTTGGACACTGTGCTTTGAGTTTTACTAACACATGCTGGTTAGATTCAGTCAGTAACCGGCTTGGAGTGAACAGCCAAAGTGATGTACTGTTTGATATGATCCACCAGTCTTTGGAACAATCTACATACACCACACCACCATTCAAGTTTACATATCACATTACTTATGTATGTTTTAGTCAGAACATTATTTTTGGCTTACCGACAGCAGCCTGTTAATGCTGAACATGGCTTGTACTGTTACTGTTATTGCTACTGCAATGAAACAGCTGGTCAACAGATTGGGATTCCTAAGATTTCAATTGTTATAAGATTAGTTTTCTCGGCAAACTCATAAATAAGGCCTACATCATTAGTTCACCATGCAAGTTAGATTTTGATATAGATTACATCAAATCAATCCTGTGAGGTAATGCCTTTCTTGATCAGACTGTTTCTCAATCATACAAACGTTTGAACAGGCCTCAGGTTGCCATTTTTGTCCTGACTACCTCAGATTAGGGAAAGGTATCTCAAAGATTTGAGAAACACATGATTGAGAAAAACAAAGCGTTATTTGCCACTAACAGAATGCTGCCATCAAACCAAAATGATGTTCTACCTATCACATAAATGAGTAATGCAATCTATGAACTTAAGTGCCAGTTTGATGCTAAGTATGTAAACTGTGAATCCCTAGACTGGTGTGGATCATATCAAAAAGCACATCCCTTTAGCTGTTCACAAGAACACAAGGTACTGGCCATACCTAACTAGCACTCGATTGGAAATCTCAAAAAAATGTCCAACATCAGAAATGATTCTGTGATTGAACAACACTGCTGAATAATCCTGAATGTGTTAGGAATTGCTTGCACTTACTGGAAGCTACATATATTAATACACAGGGCACTGGTCTCTCCAGACAGAAGGAACATGCACATGTTTTGCACCTGTTTCAACTCAACAAGATGGGTGGCAGATAGTCTTGGGTTCATTTCTGAGAGAAATGACCAATCAGAGTTAACCTGCTTGGTTTAAATTTAAACAAGCTCTCTAATTAACTGTCATTCATCATCTAACTAAAACTCTACCAATCAGAGTCTGCACGCCAAATAATCAGCATACTCTTCTCATGTAGTTTAAAAAGACTGCTTTGCCTTTACTTTGGTATTTCACGTGATTGTCCTTAACTGTACAAGATGATAAAGCTTTGACAAAATGTGGCTTTCTGTTAGCAATATTCAAGGGTCAGAAATAATGCTATTAACTTTTATTAATGAATGTGATTAACTGCAGTTTACTAAATTTGTTGCAATGGAGATGAGCACTGATGTTGCAAAGTTTTATGCTGCAGATTTATAAATTGAAACTAAGTTGAGACTGAAGGTGGCTTTCTTTTAGGATTTTTAACAGGTGTCGGAGAGGATGAAGGTTTGTCAGCGCTGGCATCATGTTTGAGTAATGAGAGAATACTGTTCAATTATAGATTGATACTCATTCAAGCAAATGTGTCATGATTTTCTGCAATCTTACTTAAAAAACAGCAACGGGTTAGCTGGAGAGTTGCACCAAGACCTATCCCTGCTTCTGCATCCAGCTGCCACCCAGTGGTAGTCAAAGAGATTGCAGGTCAGCCGCAGACCATGTATAACTTGTCCAATTCAGCCCAGATTATGTGTTCAAATTATGTGTTATTTTAAACAATTAATTCACAGGATGTGGGCATTGCAAGCTGCACCAGCATTTAATACATATTCCTAATTGTCCTGGAGAGGGTGGTGATGAGCTGTCTTCTTAAATTGTTGCAGGTCACGTCAGATGGTGCAGTCAGGATGGCATATGGCTTAGAAAGGAACTTGCAGGTGGTGATGTCCTAATGTATGTGTGGCCCTTGTCTTCTGGGTGGTAGAGGTTGTGAATTTGGAACGTGCTGCTAAGGAGGCTTGGTGATGTAAATGTCATAGATGGGACAGACTTTTGCAACAGGAAATCAGTAGTGAAGAAATGAATGTTGAGGATGTTTGGGAACATGGGAACACCACCACCTGCAAGTACCCCTCCAAGTCACTCAACATTCACACTTGGAAATATTACCATTCCTTCAATGTTGATGGAACAAAATCCTGGATTCTCTCCCTAATGGCATTACGATGTGGAGGTGCTGGTGTTGGACTGGGGTGGACAAAGTCAGAAGTCACACGACACCAGGTTATAGTACAACAGGTTTATTTGAAATCACAAGCTTTGGAGCATTGTTCCTTCATCGGGTGAACTGTCTTCATAGTGTCTGTGAATATTTGCATTAAGCTTCACTGCAAAATAATAAACAATAATCATTTAAAAGTTTAACTGTTCTGGACTGTTGGATTGTAAAGCAATTGATTCCCAGTGACAGCTTCAGTGCACATTAAACTCAGCAAAAATGCTGTCCTCGGTTGCAGACAGCATTCACCATTATTAATGCTCTCAGCCTGACAAAAACAGGCCTAAAGCCACACATTGCTTTCAGCTAAAAAATAATTCAATCAAAATGATTAAATATAAGAGAAACTGTGACACAGGACTGCCAGGCTGCTCTCTGCTTACTGAATATTCCTGGTGTTTTCCTGCAGACGCACATCTAATATCTTTATATTTTTAATCTATCCTATTTTATCTCCTCTCCTAAATGACTATACTCTTGGTGAGCACAACCAAACAACAAATGTTGGCAGATTATTTGACTTACGAGTCATCACTGATGATTTTGTTGTTTCCTGATATAGGGTGATGGAATCATAGCGATGTACAGCACAGAAACAGACCCTTCAGTCCAACTCGTCCATGTCAACAAGACATTGTAAATTAATCTAGTCCCATTTGCCAGCATTTGGCCCATAGCCCTCAAAACCCTTACTAATTATGTACCCAACTAGATGCCTTTTAAATGTTGTAATGTACCCGCCTCCACCACTTCCTCTGGCAGCTCATTCCATACATGCACCACCCTCTGCGTGGAAAAGTTGACCCTTTGGTCCCTTTTAAATCTTAAACCAATGCCTCGAGTTTTGGACTCCCTTACCCTGGGAAAATAGCTTGGCTATTCACCCTATCCATGCCCCCCATGATTTTATAAGTTTCTATAAAGTCACCCCTCAGCCTCCGATGCTTCAGGAAAAATAGCCCCAGCCTATTTAGCCTGTCTCTGTAGCTCAAATTCCCCAACCCTGACAACATCCTTGTAAATCTTTTCTGCACCCTTTCAAGGTTCACAACATCTTTCATATAGCAGGGAGACCACACCTTACACACTTGAATATTTCACTGGGTTTTCCCTGCTGGAACTAGTTCCTGGCAGATGTTTACCAGTGATGAAGAGGCTGGTCGCAATGCCCAGTGGCTGCTCTGGCTAACATCTTGACATTGATTCATAAGGATTGCCAAACGTAAAAAGACAATGATCCATCCAATTCCATTTCTATTATTCTGGCAGTCGCATGATGTAACTTGAATAAAATTATTAATCAATGCTGCCAATTGACTTCCCAATTACTCTGTAGTGTTCCTGAATCTGTTCCCAGCAAACAGCAGGAGGTGTTTTCTCAGGCAGTAGCAGTAGCACTGTGCTGATGTAGCTCAGTGTTATATTATTCCAGCCTGCTATCCAGTCCAGAACGCTGTGGCTCACATCAAAATAGTGCAGTCCGGAAGGCTACTCGAGGTCATCCTCCATCGCCTTCTGCATTTTCCTCAACTTAACGTCAGCAATATTCAATGATTCTAATACTCAAACCGCACCCACTCAGAAACACCTTGCGGAAGCACTAAGATAGGTAAAGGCATGCAAATCGAGTACTTAGAGAATGCACAAGAATGATTCGTTTAATTTTGTATGCACTATTTAAGAAGTGAACTTACACATTGGATTTGAATGTGCATTTTCAGGTAGTTTTTATTTTTGTTATCAAAAAGGACATGAATATGTTTGGAGATAAAGGAACGGTATGGATTGTGGCTCCTTGGTGAATTATGATGTGTAGTTTAGCTTAAAGGCATTGCTTAAGAATAATTTGATAGTATGCATTAGAAAAAGACTGTTTAGGTGTAGCCTGCTTTCCTGTTCCGCTGTTGTGCTGCTTCCTCCTTGTGCGCCTGCTCCTCAACCACTTAGGAGATTGTAAAAGCTGCTTCTTCATTATGGTTAGATTCTGCATAAGTCTTGATACCCACTCAGCTAAGTATTGCAGGGCTTTCCAGATTGCAGAAACATTGTCTCCTGAATCCAGTATTGTGCTATCTAATTTTCCTAGTGGCAATGTGACTCTCACTCTATAACTCCTGTGCACGTCTGAATGAATGGTTTCCTGACCAGAGACAGGAACGCTGTCATTCATGATGGGACGACCTTTGTCACTCACTAGTCACCCTTTAATTTGCTGTTGTAGTGCAATTTTTTTTAAGGCCGCATTTATTACCCAGAGGGTAGTTCAGAGTCAACCACATTGCTGTGAGTCTGGAGTCTCATGCAGGCCTGACCAGGTAAGGATGGCAGTTACCTTCCCTAAAGGGCTGTAATGAACTAGATGGGTTTTTCCTGACAATTGACCACGGATTTATGGTCATCATTAGATTCTTAATTCCAGATATTTTATTGAATTCAAATCCCACTTCTGACATGGCAGGATTTGAACCTGGGTCCCCAGAATGTGATCTGGGTCTCTGGATTAACAGTCCAGCAATAATACCATCTCCCCCCACCACATGCCAAATGCAAGTATAACAGAGGACTGCTACAGAATGAAAGAGTTGGGGCTGCCACCACCAAACTGCATGAAGTGCTGCCTCTAGTTGCATTCCAACTGCACACTAAAAGATGCCTTAAAGTAACATCTCATCTGACACATTTGACATGCTAGAGTGTCAGATAGATTTTGTACTCAGGTTTCTGGGTTTGGTTGACAACTCTAGGTTCAGTACAGCATTGATAAGATGTAAAGATTCCTCCACACGATTCAACCAGAACAAAAGCCATGGTAAAGTTCAGCGCATCTGGGAAGTTATGCTGAACAAGGAGACCTTGGAGTGGAGGTTCATAGTTCCTTGAAAGTGGAGTTGCAGGTGGTCAGGTTGGTGAAGAAAGCATTTGGTATCCTTGCCTTTATTGGTCATTGCATTGAGTATAGGAGTTGGGACATCATGTTGTGGCTGTACAGGACAATGGTTAGGCCACTTTTTGAATACTGTGTGCAGTTCTGGTCACCCTGCTTTAGGAAGGATGTTGTGAAATTAAAAGGGCTCGGAAAAGATTTACAAGGGTATTGCCAAGGTTGGTAGGTTCGAGCTATAGGGAGAGGCTGAATAGGCTATGGCTATTTTCCCTGGAGCATTGAAGGCTGAGGGGTGACCTTATAGAGGTTTATAAAATCATAAGGGCCATGGACAGGGTAAATAGACAAGGTCTTTTCCCTGGGGTAGGGGCATCAAAAACTAGAGGACATAGGTTTAAGGTGAGAGGGAAAACATTTAAAAGGGACCTAAGGGGCAACTTTTTCACACAGAGGGTGGTGCATGTATAGAATGAGCTGCCAGAGGAAGTGGCAGAGGCTGATACAATTACAACATTTAAAAGGTATCTAGATGGGTATATGAATAGGAAGAGTTTAGAGGGATATGGTCCAAATGCTGGCAAATGGGACTAGATTTTTCTAGGATATCTGGTCAGCACGGACGAGTTGGACCGAAGGATCTGTTTCCATGCTGTATAACTGTATGACTTCAAGTTACCTTTGAAATTAACAATGCTCTCTCTGTTCCATATCAAACATTGCCAATTCAGGTCAATATGAGTTGGATGTGGTGTGGTGAGGAGTACTAAAGACTCACAACCCTTTGCGAGAAGAAATTCCTCCTCATTTCAGTCTTAAATTGCAATCCTTCATTCTGAGACAATGCCCTGTGGTCCTAGGCTCTTCCATGAAGGGAAACATCCTTTTCAGCATTTACCCTGTTAGGGATTCTGCATGTTTCAATGAAACCATCTCTCATTCTTATAAACTCCAATGAATATAGTTCCAACCTGTTTAACCTTTGCTCATAAGCAAATCCCTCATACGGAGGGACATCCAAGTGAACCTTCTCTGAACAGCCTCCAATGAAATAATATATTTTCTTAAATAAGGGGACCAAAGCTGTTCACAATACTTCAGATGTGGTCTCACTAGCATCTTGAATGGTTGCATCTTGAATGACCACATTATGTCATACACCATTTGTCAATTTTTGTCCACTTATTTAAACTATCAAGAGCTCTCTGTAAACTGTTTGCATCCCTCTTGCAACCTTTCTGTTCACCTATTGTTGTGTCATCTAAATTTGGCTACATTTGCTTCCTTCCTCTAAGTCATTAATATATATTGTAAACAGTTGCAGTCCCAACACTGATCCCCGTGGAACCCCACTTGTCACAGGCCACCCAACCTGAGAAAGAATCCCTTATCCACACTCTCTGTTTCCTGCCCATTAGCTAAATCTCTATCCATGCCAATATACTGCCTCCAACACTGTGGGTGTTTGTCATATGACTTCACCTTTTGTGACATACCTTGTTAAATGCCTTCTGGAAGTCCAAATACAACACATTTAGTGGTTCTCCTCAATCCTGGTTGAGACTTCCTCGAAAAACTCTAATAAATTAGTCAGACACAATTTCCCTTTCATGAAGCCATGCCAACTCTGCTTGATTAGATTGTGATTTTCCAAATGATCCGTGATTATTTCCTTAATAATTGATTCCAAAATATTTCCAATAATACATCTTAGGCTAATTGGCCTATTAGAATTAGAATCCCTACAGTGTGGGAACAGGCCCTTTGGCCCAACAAGTCCACACTGACCCTTGCAGCATCCCACCCAGACCCATCCCCCTAAACACTATGGGCAATTTCACATGACCAATCCACCTAGCCTACACATCTTTGGACTGTGGGAGGAAACCAGAGCATCCAGAGGAAACCCACACAGACACAGGGAGAATGTGCAAACTCTGCACAGACAGTCATCTGAGGCTAGAATTGAACCTGGGTCCCTGGTGCTGTGAGGCTGCAGTACTAACCACTGAGCCACTGTGCCACCCCAAGTTACCTGCTTGTTACCTGCTTTTTGCCTTCCTCCATTTTTGAATGGGGATTTCACATTGGCAATTTTCCAACCCTGTGGACAGGACATTTATCGGTGCCTCTGATTTATATATTCATGTTAATTAGGATTTAAATTATAATTTTCCTAACATAGCACTCTCACAATCACCAGCAAAGATTCTTATATAATTTCTGAGCTGAATTCAAATTCAATTTCAAAGGTGAGAGGTCAGTGTTTAATCCCCTGCACCACCCATTCTTACTTCCCTACTACTGTTACATTGATATTCTTTGGATTCCCCTTTGTGGTTCAGTGGTTCCTAAATTATGTACCGAAAGGTTCATATCACCATCATTGCCCACAAATAAAAGTGCACAATTAAAAAAGTATATGTTCTCAGCAAAAGGCCAGAGCAGGCATTTAAAAATAACCTTTATCTGTAGTTTCAATGATAATAGGCCTTTGTTTTGAATGACTCTTTGCAATGCTGAATGACTTGCTACCTGCTTGACAGCCTCATAAAATGGGCTGGAATCCAATGTTCTCCTAAATTGCGCAGGTGCACTGCGTGCAACATGCTGCAAAAGAATGCACAGTGCAACATGTAGATCTTACGCAATGAAGAAAAACGAGAGGAGACATTGCTGTAGAAACATGTAGACCTGACTACATAGGAGAGGTAAGATCCAACCATTGATTACATTGCTGAACTAGTTAAGTTTTATGCCATCGAGCAATACACCACCATCACATCCTTAGTTGGTCAATTTCAAAGCCAGCACTTTTTGTTAATGGAGCCATTGGAGTAGTGGTAATGTCACTGGACAGAAACCCCCCAAACAAATGTTCTGTAGTACATGCATTTGAATCCTGACATGGTAGATGATTAGAATTTAAATTCAGTAAAATTGTGAATAGAAACCTAATAGCAACCATGCAACTATTTGATTGTCATAAATAATCTGGTTCAATAATGTCCCAATGTCCAATAATGTTGGCATGCAGTAGCTCAGTGGTTAGCACTGCTACCTCACAACGCCAGGAACCTGGGTTCCATTCCACCCTCAGGTGACTGTTTGTGTTGAGTTTGCACATTCTCCCTGGTTCTGAATGGGTTTTCTCTCACAGTCCAAAGATGTGCAGATTAGTTGGCTTTGCCATGGTAAATGTGGGGTTACAGGGATTGGGTGGAGGGCTGGGTTTAGGTGGAATGCTGTTTGGAGGATTGGTGTGGACTTGATGGGCTGAATGATCTCTTTCTGCACTGCAGGGATTCTATGATTTAGGGAAGGGGAATATGCTACCTGATCTTGCATAAATGTGACTTCACAGCAATGTGTTCACTCTTAGGTACCCTGTGAGTAGTAAATTCTGCCGACATCCCATGAGCAACTTTAAAAAAACCTGAAAGGACAAAGTTCTAACCCAACTGACACCAACCAATCTGTCTTTTCAGTTCTCTTGACAAAAAGAAAATAGATAATTGAATTTATTGATGCAGAACATTCTCATATGACTCATGACAAAGACAATGACCAAACAGTGGACTATTATTAGATATTGAGTTCAGAGCTGGTTCTATTGATAGCTTACAAAGGGATGATAAGATTATTTAAAAGAACTCCTGCTCTCTATCAGCCCCTAAATGGAACCTATTGCGGTGATGTGAAGCACACCACCTACTTTTAAATATATGCCAGTGGTTTAAATGAACTCTTTCCATCTTAATTGTACTGAAATCCATTCAGACTAAGAAGGAACATTGGCTACTGTCCAGCTGTACTATTTAATGAAATGGTGTAATTACTGTGTTCCTGACAGGCCTGAATGGCTCTTCTACTGTTATTATAACCTGAGGCTGCGAAATGTGTCGGTATAAAATATTTAGAAACAGTTCACTGAATTGCGAAGTAGTAAACAGATGGTAATTCAATGGCAACAGATCAACAACAACTTGCATTTTTGTAGTTTCTTTGACATATTGAATTTTTTAAGGCAGTTGAAATTTGTGTGAGTTAGTTGGAGTGTCATTCCTTCATGCAATTGCCCTAATTTCTGGCCAGCATACATCTGGTGTTGCTGTGAATGCAAAGGCTTATAAGACCTTTGATTTGGATTATATCATCTAATTTAAGGTAAAACAAGATGCACTTGAAAAGGGGGATGGTGTGTGTTGTATTATACTCTGCCAGATAATAGGCAAGGTAATGGTTACTGTGATGACATGGGCCCAGGTCAAGACTTGCTCATACCCTACTGTCATATTTCACACCTGAACACAAAGATGAAGATTTTTATGCTTTGTGCAGAGCCAGAGAATCCGAGGTACAAAAACCTTGGAAAAGCTCAGCAGGTCTGGAAGCATCTGTGGAGAGAAATCAGAGTTAGTGTTTCAGGTTGAGTGACCCTTCCTCAGTACTGATGGCAGCTGGGAAAATATTGGTTTATATGTAGAAGATTAAGTGGGTGGAGGGGCAAAGTGTAAGCGATAGGTGGGAATAGAGCCCAAAGACAGAGAAGAACATTGATCAGACAAAGGAGTGGATAACAATCTGGCTGGGAGAGTGAATAGCTATTAATGGGGGCTGTTATGGGTTAACAATGGGTTGTGTGTAATAGCAAACTATGTGATAACAAGACCTGGTGTGTGGGGGCTGGGGTAAGCTCATGGGAAAACTCAAACCCTGAAGTATTGAACTTGATATTGAGTCCAGAAGGCTGCAGGGTCTCTAGGTGGAAAATGAGGTGCTGTTCTTCCAGCTTGCATTGAGCTTTGCTGGAACACTGCAGCAAGCCAGAGTCAGATGTTGGCCAGGGAACAGGGTGGTGTGTTAAAGTGGCAGGCAATTGGAAGCTCAGGGTCTTTTTTGTACACAGAACGTAGATGTTCTGCGAAGTCATTCCCCAGTCTATGCTTCGTTTCCACAATGTAGAGGAGACCACATTGTGAGCGCCAAATGCAGTAGGCTAGATTGTATGAAATACAGGTAAAGTGCTGCTTCACTTGGAAGTATGTTTGGGCCCTTGGATACTGGGGAGGGAGGAAGTAAACGGACAGATGTTACACCTTCTGCTGTTGCAGGGGAAGGTGCCGTGAAGCTGTTGGGAGATGTTGGGAGTGAAGGAAGTGTGGACCAGGGTGTCCCAGCGGGAACAGCAGAAGGCTGTCAAGCGAGGGGAGAGGAATATGTGTCTGGTGGTGGCATCTTGCTGGAGGTGGCAGAAATGGCGGCTGATGATCTTGTGGATGCAGATGTGGAATCCCAGGCACTCTGATTAAAAAAATTCCTGGACAGAATTACAGTGTGAAATGAACAACTGGAATTAAACTGTTCTGTGCTAGTTGCCAGGCTGGTGGAAGCTGGTTAAAGGGAAGGAACCAACGGAAAGTTACAGATAATGGAAGCTTTACCTTAACAACCCTGTCACTAGTGGTGTGCCTCAAGGGTCGGTGCTGGGCTGATTGCTGTTTGTTATATATATCAATGATTTGGAAGAGACTGTACAAGGCATGATTAGTAAGTTTACAGATGACACTAAAATGGGCAGTATCACGGACAGTATGGAAGATTATCAGAAATTGCAGCAGGGTCTTGATCAGCTAGGGAAGTGGGCTGAGAAATGGCAAATGGAGTTTAATAAGTGGGAGGTGTTGGATTTTGGAAAGTCAAATCAAGGGAAGAGTTTCATGATGAATGGTAGGGCCTTAAGGAGTGTGGTGGAACAGAGGGACCTTGGGGTTCTCTCTGAAAGTGGAGTCACAGATCGACAGGGCAGTGAAGAAAACTTTTGGCACACTGGCCTTCATCTGTCAGGGCATTGAGTAAAGAAGAAGTTGGGAAGTTGTGTTGCAGTTTTTCAGGATGTTGGTGAAGCCACACTTTTAGAGTATTGTGTTCAGTTCTGGTCATCTTGCTACAAGAAGGACGTTATTAAAATGGAAAGAGTGCAGAAGAAATTTACAAGGATGTTGCCATGACTGAGTTATAGAGAGATCTTGGACAAGCTAGGACATTTTTCTTTAGAGCGTAGGAGACTGAGGGGGGATGTTATGGAAGTGTATAAGATCATGAGAAGCATGGATAGGGTGAATGCACTCTGTCTTTTTCCCAGGGTTGGGAAATCAAGGACTAGAGAGCATAAGCTTCAGGTAATAGGGGAAAGAATATACAGAGGGTGGTACACATGTGGAATGAGCTGCCAGTGGAAATGGTTGAGGTGGGTATATTAACAACATTTAAAAGGCATTTGGATGAATACATGGATAGGAAAGGTTTAAAAGGATATGGGCTAAGTGCAGGGAAATGGCGTTAGCGTGGACGGAACTTTGGTCAGCATGGACCAGTTTGGGCCAAAGGGCTTGTCTTCATGCTGTAGGACTCTGACTCTATGACTCTAAGACCAGGAGAAGGAATCACTGGGGGGAGCCTTGCCGAAGGAAGTTGGCTTGAGAATTCTCAGAAGACGAAGATTCTCTTTAATCTTTGATGGCCACTGGATTTTACAACTTGCTGAAACAAGAAAAGCCCATTGGTAACTTAATTGAAGACTGCAATTTGGCGGAGATCATTCTGTAAAGTATAAAGGGGATTTCTGAGTACATTATAATGCAGGAAAGGCATGTATTTTATGTAGTTTAGGGCATTTGCTGCCGACTAAGAAATGTTCACTCGATGTTGAATTTAGATTGCCTTGTGCAGTAAAAATTCTTAAGACTTTAAATCTTGTTCTGTGATTCTTGGTCATTGGAAATTCAGTTTTTTTTTCATAATGTACCAGTATATTTTGGGCTCATTTGATTAAATGCAGGTGCAAACCTAAACAAATGAACCCTGCATCTCCACGGAGTTTAATCTCCAGCTATACTTTCAGCAGAAGATGGGTACATCTCTCAGATAAACAGTGTAATGGCCAATTATAGTGGGTTCTCCTGGGATTCTGCCTACTTGCCACTGACTTTCCAGATCATGAACTGTCACAGAAAACTAACGTAAATGTCCCCTTCCATTTTTTTTCCATCTACTACCTACCGGTGGCTATTCTATTTGTAGTTTCACATGAAAAGAAAATCTTAGCATAGATCTGGGAGCAGTGGCAGTGAAGTAATCTATGCTATAGAACTAAAGTTTGCATTAGAGACATGTGTTTGAGGTTATCATATACTAAACAGACCTGCTGTATTAATGACTCCTATTTAGTGCCTGTCATCAGCCCAATTGATTTGTAGGTCATGAATGCCACCTGGTGGAGAGAAGGATACAAAACAATTGAATTTTTAAACAAAGTAAATGCAATTCTTTAGTACCTTTTAAAGCGCCTAAGTCAGTTCGCTAGAGTATACTCAGACAAGCCAAAAGAGGAGACGTCAGGATGGGTGACTAAAGAGTACCATGGGGTAGACTTTAAGGAGAATCTTAAAAAGAGGTTGAGATGTTCAGTGAAAATAAATCCTCAGATGGAGCATAGGTAACTGAAAGCGCAGCTGTCATTGGAGGGAAGGAGTGGGTAGCAGATGGATGAGAAACCAGAGTTGGAAGAGTCAGGGATTCCAGGCTTTTTTAAAATTCATTCATGAGAAGGTGGTGGTGAGCTGCCTTCTTGAACCACTGCAGTCATTTGGTATAGGGTATACCCACAATGCTGCTAGATTAGGAGTTCCAGGGTTTTGACCCAGTGTCAGCAAAGGAATAATGATATAATTCCAAGTTGGGATGGTGAGTATCTTGGAGCAAAACTTGCAGGTGGTGTTTCCATGTAGCTGCTGTCCTTGTAGTTCTAGATGGGAGTGGTCTTGTTTTTGGAAAGCACTGTCAAAGAAATCTCAGCGAATTTTTGCAGTGCATCTTGTAGGTAGTGCATGCAGCTGCTACAGTGTCAGTGGTAGAAGAAATGAATGTTTGTGGATGTGGTGCCAATCAAGCAGGCTGTATTATCCTGAATAGTGTCAAGCTTCTTGACTTGTTAAGCTGCACTTATTCAGACACGTGGGGAATATTCCATCATACACCTAACTTTTATTTCAGTGATAGTGTGCTTGCCTATTGTTCTATTGCATAGATTTGAGTACCTAATCAACTCTAACAATTCAGTTCCATATTGAATGAATGTTGTGTCATTGGAGGTGCAATCTTTCAGCAGAGACACCAGCTGCACTCACAGGTAAATGTACATGATCCCACGGCTCAAATTTTAAAAACGTAAGCAGTAATTTTCTGGCCAATATTTATCTCTTAACCAACATCACTAAGAAACATCGTTAAAACAGATCATCCAGTCAACTGCTACTATTTCTGGAAGCTTGCTGTGTGAAAATTGCAGCTGCATTCAGAAGTATTTTGTTGACTCTAAAATCAAAGCGCATCCACCTCTCTGCCAAATTTCAGCCAAAGCAACAAGATGATAATGGCAAGGTTATGTGGGAATGGACATCCTGGAAGGAAATCTGCAGAGAGAAAAGAAAGACTTCCTTTCGATAGCATCTTTTTCAACTCAAAAAAACAGTTTTCAAGAAGGAGTTAAGTATATTTCTTAGGGTTAAAGAGATCAAAGGATGTCGGGAGAAAGTGGGAACAAAGTACTGAGTTGGATGATAGTCATGACGATAATAAATATGGAGCAGGCTGAAAGGGCTGGATGGCCTACTTCTGCTCCCGTATTCTATGTTTCTACTCCACTGCTAATGAAATATAACCATTGTTATAATTTAGGACATTTAGAGGAATGGAAGTGGAAAGGGAGATGAAAATTACAATGAACAAAGAAAAGAGGGGGCATGATGTATGTCACGTGAATTCTAAGAACCAGATCAGATACAATAAATTGAGATGGAAGATGATGAGGTAAATAAAACTGGCAAGGAGAGAATATTAGAACGGCAGTCAACATAAAGGGAAACGCCAAGAATCATCTACTGGCTCATGAATAGTAAGTAGCTAGTAAGAGATAGTGAAATGAACCCAATTAGAGATGAATGTAGATAGATAATTAGTTTATTAAAAAACCATCCTGGTAGCAGATGCTGAATTATGATGACAATAACAAAAAGTAATAATCATAACTCATAGTTATAGATATGCATTAAAATAAAAAATACAATCGTAAAAGAATTAGACAATTTCAGTATATAGATAATTAGAATACATTGGAAATTGCAGCTCTCTTTAATTCAGAGAATAAAAATGGTAGCTTTAGTGCACTCTACATTTTGTATTAAATAATGTTAGGTTGAATTCATCAGTAACCTATTTATTTGAGTTTTACAAAGTAGGGGATTGGGTTGCCTTTTTGTGGAATGGTATCTTTTCTTTCTCAAGTCCACCACATGTTTACTTTTATGTGGTGTGGCAAGATATTAACAGCAATGGGAGGTGGGATTCTACAGTTTTCTACTGACGTCCAGACAGAGCTTTTTCCACTTTCAGCAACTGAACACATATTCAGTTGTTTAATTGTGACAGATTAGTTTTGGTACGTGTTACCTTCAGCGCTCATTGCTGAATGTATTCAAACTTGTTCACATATGTTTTGGTAAGATTGTTGAAGAAAATCTGAAGCCTTGTGTGCTTATATTTCTGTGAATGACTACCACATTAAAGAAAAAAAACTATCAAACTAAATTTCAATCTGGAATCTGACTTCAGACAATAAGAGACAGGAACAAAAGTAGTCCATTCAGCCCATCAAGTGTTCTCTGCATTCAATGAGATCATGGCTGATGTCATAATCCTCAACTCCACTTTCCTGCCTTTTATGAATTTAATGAACCTCCTCTGTACTGCCTCCAATGCCTTATCTTTCCTTAGATAAAGGAACCAAAATTGTTCACTGTATTCTAGGTGTTGTCTATTACTGTCTTGTATAATTTTAGCAAGACCTCCGTACTTTTTATATTCCATTCCCTTTGAAATAAATGCCAATTCTGTTTGCCTTCCTAATTGCCAGCTGAGCTTGTTTGCTAGCTTTTTGAGATTTATGCATGAGGAGTCCCAAATCGCTCTGTGCTGTAGCTTTCTGTGGTCTTTCTCCATTTAACTAACATTTAGCTTCTACATTGTTCCTGCCAAAGTGCATAACCTCACATTTTGCTACATTACATTCCATCTGCCAAGTTTCTGCCCGTTTACTTGAATGATCTGTATCCCTCTGTAGACACGTGTCCCATCTTCACTACTTGCCTATTTTTGTGTCATCCACACACTTGGCGATAGTATATTTGCTTCCATCATCTAAGTCATTAATGTGTATTGTAAATAATTGTGACTCTAGCACTGATCTCTCTGGCACTTTCCTAGCTACAGCTTGCCACCTGAGAAGGCCCCAGTTATTCAACTCTCTGTCTTCGATTAGTTAACCAATCCCCACTAATATAACCTCCCAAACCATAAGCTCTTAACTTATCAAGTGGCCTTATATATGATACCTTATCAAAGGTACCTTATATTGCACAGAAATGCCTATTCAATCTCTGATTACGGAATATGTCAGAAGCTATTGCTCTTCCATTCTTCTTCCTCCTTCTCTGTATAACTGAGCCACAAGTGATGGCATGAGCTTAGCTCTGGCTGCACACGTCTCAGGAATCATTGCCCTCACCAGTTTACAAAACGGAACACTAATTGTGGTGGCACGGTGGTTCAGTGGTTAGCACTGCTGCCTCACAGTGCTAGGGACCTGGGTTCAATTCCACCCTTGGGCAATTGTCTGTGTGGAGTTTGCACATTCTCCTCGTGTCTGCATGGGTTTCCTCTGGGTACTCTGGTTTCCTCCCACAGTCCAAAGATGTGCAGGTTAGGTGGATTGGCCATGCTAAATTGCCCATAGTGTCCAGGGGTGTGTAGATTAGGTGGGTTATAAGGGGATGCTCCAAGGGTCGGTGTGGACTTGTTGGGCTGAAGGGCCTGTTTCCACAGTGTATAGATTCAATGAATTAGCAAGTATGGTAAACTCAAGGGATTCTGGCACAACTTGCTTGGCTTTCTTAGTCTGTAGTCACCCATTCCCTCTCTGTCTGTATGCTTCTAATCTGCAATATGACCACATCCGTATATATGCTGTCCACATAGTCTTCGCTTTGCGAATGCACAACAATGACTCAAGCACATGCTCATGGAACTGGCAATGTTTTCTGCAGATACGTTAGTTTGGAACACATGATATGTCCATGACTTCGCACGTAGCTCGGGATGTACACTGCACTTGGCCCTTCCGACTTACCATTCCATTACTCTGAAAATTAGAATAAGTATGGACCTGTTATGAAAATGTAACAAACTATTTCTCAGGAAGAGAGAGGAAAAACCTAAAAACCTTTAAGCCTAGAGACTTAAACACAGATTTCTCACAGGGTAGATGCAGGGAGGATATTCCCGACGGTGGGTTTGTCCAGAACCAGGGATCACAGAATAAGGATTTGGGATGGAGATGAGGAGACATTTCTTCACCCAAAGAGTGGTGAGCCTGTGGAATTCATTACCACAGGAAGTAGTTGACGCCAAAACATTGAATGTATTCAAGAGGCGACTAGATATAGCACTTGGGGCAAATGGGATCAGAGGTTATGGTGAGAAAGCAGGATTAGGCTATTCAGTTGGACAATCAGCCATGATTGTGATGAATGGCAAAGCAGGCTCAAAGGGACTGATGGCCTCCTCCTGCTCCTATCTTCTATGTTACTTTAAAGATTGGCACTACTAACCAAACTTAGACGACATGTCCATCCTGGGCCTCCTGCAGTGCCACAATGATGCCACCCGAAGGTTGCCAGAACAGCACTCATATTTCACTTAGGAACCCTGCAGCCCAATGGTATCAATGTGGACTTCACAGGCTTCAAAATCTTCCCTCCCCCAACCGCATCCCAAAACCAGCCCAGCTTGTCCCCACCTCCCTAACCTGTCCTTCCTCCCACCTATCCCCTCCTCCCACCTCCTACCTACCAGCCTCATCCCACCCCTTGACCTGTCCGACCTCCCTGGACTGACCTATACCCCTCCATCCTTAACTCCCCACCTACACTCACCTTTACTGGCTCCACCCCTGCCTCTTTGACCTGTCTGTCTCCTCTCCACCTATCTTCTCCCCTATCCATCTTCTATCCACCTCCCCCTCTCTCCCTATTTATTTCAGAATCCCCTTCCCCTCCCCCATTTCTGAAGAAGGGTCTAGGCCCGAAACGTCAGCTTTCCTGCTCCTCTGATGCTGCTTGGCCTGCTGTGTTCATCCAGCTCTACACCTTGTTATCTCAGATTCATCAATAAGCTGCTTTCTCTGCACTCCTGGTGCAAGAGTTTCTGTAGGTATCTAAAAAGAAAAAGAGTAAGTAAAGTGAGTATTGGTTTTCTAGATGATGAGAACGGGGAGCTAATAGCTGAAAATAATGAAATGTTGGGTGTAATGAATATTTTGCTTCTGTCTTCTCTATACGAAATATAAAAAAACACAATAATAGATGTATATCAGCAAGCGGAAGGTAGAGAGGAACTTGGTGAAATTATAAACACTTTGGAAGTGGCACTGAGCAATCTGATAGAGCTGTGGGTTGATGAGTCTCTAGGTCCTAATGCCCTTCATCTCAGAGTCTTAAAAAAAAGGTGGATAATGACATAGTAGACGCATTGGTGTAATTTGGAAAGGTTCCATTATACAGGGATATAGTAAACATAATCCTCTATTCAAAATGAGAAGATAGCATTAAAAAGGAAACTATGGGCCAGTTAACTTGACACCTATTGTGGCGAAAGTGTTAGAATCAATTATTAAGGAGGTTATATCTGGGCACTTGAAAAATACTCAAGGCAATTGGAAGAGTCCACATGATTTTCAGAAAGGATATCATGTTTAACCAATTCACTAGAATTTGTTGAGGGAGTAACGTGAGTTGTGAATAAAGGGGAGCCCCATTGACGTACTGTACTTGGATTCCAGAAGGCATTTGACAAGGTTCCAATTAAAAAGTTATTGCGCAAAGTAGGAATTTATGGTATCGAGAATTGGTAAGAAGATTGGCTGGCTGTTAGAAAACAGAATATGCTTAAATAGGTTTTTAAACTGGTAGCATGTATCGAGTTCCGTCTGTGCTGAGCATTCAACTTTTTGCAATGTATATCAATGACTTAAATGAGCATGGTGGCTACATTTGTAGTATTTTGTGAAAATGACATAACAAGGATATAGACCAATATGGTAACATGAAGCGAGTGAGGAAAAATCTGGTAGATAGAGTATAATGTGGGAAAATGTGAAATTGTTTATGTTGACAGGATGAGTAAAGAAGCATGTTAGTAAAATGAAGAATGGCTGCAGAATTCAAAGTGCAGAGGGATCTAGGTGTTCTAGTGCATGAGTGACAAAAGGTTAATATGCAGGTACAATGCACAATGAAGAAACTAATTGGTTGCTATCTTTTGTTACAAGAGGAATTGAACATAAACATAAAGATGTCATGCCTTAATTATATAGGGCACTAGTGAGACCACATCTTGAATACTGTATGCAGTTTTCATCTCCTTATGTAAGTGGAAACAGTTAAGAGGAGATTAACTAGATTGATAACCGGAATGAATGGATCGACTGTTGAGGAAAGATTGGACAGGCTGGGCTTGTTTTCACTCAAATTCTAAAGAATGATGGGACGATTAGGTTAAAGTTTATAAGGTCCTGAATGGTGTTGAGAAGGTTAATGTGAAAAGAATGTTTACTCTTGAAGGCTATTGCAGAACTATAGGGCACTGCTTTAAATTAAGGTTGTCTTTTTAGGACAGAGCTGAAGGGACTGATCTTATCTGCAGAATGTGCAGCTTTGGAACTCTACCTCAGAAAGCAATGGAGGTGAGGTTGTTGGATATTTTTAACAGGGAGGTAGATTGAATCTTATTAGGTAGAGGAATCAAAGGTTATTGGGGGTAAGTGGGAATGTGGAATTCAGAACACAAACAGATCAGTCATGACCTTACTACCTGGTGGAACCAGATTGTTGGGCCAAATTGCCTACTTCTCCTCCTAGTTTGTACATTCATACATAAGATTCTGGGCACCAGGCTATAGGAAAGTGTGGACACACTGGAGAGCGTGCAGAAAAGATTTACAAGAGTGGTTCCAGGGATTAGAAACTTCAGCTATGAGGATAGAGTGGAGAGATTAGGAGAGAAGAAGGCTAAATGAGGTCTGACAGAAATTTTCAACATTTATGGAGATCTGGATAGAGTAGATAAGGTGAAACTGTTACTGCTTTCATGAAGAGATGGAGAAGAAGAGGCCACAGATTTAGTGTGATGTGCAAAACAAGCCACTTACATGTGACAAGTGGTTTGGATCTGGAATGTACTTCCTCGAAGTGTGGTGGAGACAGGTTCAATTGAATCAAGAGGCTATTGGATGTTTTTTTGAATAGAAACAAGTGGAAAAAATTGGGGAAAATGCAACAGAACGGCAGTAAACAAAATGTTCCTTTGGAGAATCATGCAGACATGATGGCCCAATTGGCCTCTTGTGCTAGAACACTTCTGTGATATGTTTAAGGCTTTCAATTCACCATGTAACTGCATGTTGGGCAAGATTTTGGGAGGGGTATATAATCTGATCATAGATGCAAGGGAAAAGAGATGGGAGGTCATGAGGAATAGATGCAAAATGGCCATTGAAACAATTCACAAAACCAATATGATTATCACTATCAACGCCGAGTACAATGTTAACGAGGAATGCCAGATACCATTAAAAGTATCCCTCTATCCCATCATGCTAGTTTAATAATTGGATTTGCCTGGAGTAAAAATTGTACCCTGCAGCCCTAATTGCATGATTTATTATTCTAACCACTGTCCATACAAACAGATGTAATCGTGGTGATAGGCAGTCTTCCATTTGCATTTATGCTTATATGATGGACAAGACTAGAATAACTAATAAGTAATTTATACCCATGTTTTTTAAGGGGGAATTTGACAAGAAAGTTGGCAGAAGAGAAAGAATAGATGAAATGGATATGGTGAAAATTGAGAGGGGAAGTAATAAAGAAAGTTGATGAAAAGAATGTGGTGGATGTTGTCTATATGTATTTTAAGGAATATTTGACAAAATAAAACTGGCTAACAAAACTGACACCACTGGAACAGGAAGGTCCATGTCCAATGAATTTATTTTTTTAAAAAATGGCGTAATGGCAGATCCAATGCATTGAGGTAAATGGTTCTTTTACAGATTAATGGATGCAAAATAGTGGTACTCCACAAGGATCAGTACTAGCACCACTTCTTTTTTGTGCTACGTAAAAATGACATAGATCTTGGATTAATAATGAGAATTTCAAAACTTGCTGGTGATGTGAAACATAGAGAAGTGGCAAATGATGAGGATGATACAATTGCCTACAACTTGACATAGGTGAGCAGAATGAAAAGCCAATTGGAACTTAATATGAGAAGTGTGGCAGAAAGGATAGACAATATTGATTGAATGGTGCACTTATAATAAGTGTGTAGGAACTGAGGATACATATGTGTTTGAAGATGGTAGGACCTTTTGAAAGAGTAGCTAGCAAAACATGTGGGATTTATGACTTCATAAACAAAAACACTGAGGCAAGCTATGCCAAAAATTTAAAATGCGTTTGGTCTAGTCACCACACATTAGGAAAAATACGAGACCCCTTGAAAGGAAACAGAAGGGATTTTCAGAATGGTTCCAGGGATGAGGTCTTTTAGCTACAAGGTTAGGTTGGAAAAGCTGAAGTAGCTTTCCTGAGAGCAAAGGAGATTGAGATGATAGAACTGTATAACATAATGGCAGGTTTGGGTAAGGTAGACAAGAAAAAATTATTCCCATTAGTTGAAAAGGGGCAAAGATTCAAGGTTTTTAGGCTAGAGTTGAAGGCAAAATGTGAGGACAAATAGCTTACGCAACAAATAGTAATGCAGTGTAGTGATTGGAACCAGGGCCAGGTGGATCTCATTGACTACAAGATCACTGATTGGGGTTGTTAACCTGAACCAATCAGGGAGCCCTGGCTGACAGAAATGAACAGTAGATTCAGAGAATGTCCTCATTCTAGGGACTGGCTTTGAGCAAGCTAGTCAGAGATCATGTACTGTGCATATGTAAATAAAGGGTGACGTGATGACAGGATTTTGGCCTCTATGCAGTTATTTCAGTGACCTAAAAGTTACTGTCCAAAGGACATGCATTTAATGTGAATACCACATGGATAAAAGACAACTAGATGACAAACATTTTTCACACAGTAAATGGTTAACATCCAGAATGTACTGCCTGAAAGGGTGATGGAGACAGATTCAATAGTGACTTTTGGATAATTACTGGAATCATTGGAAAGAAGAAAAACTCAGAGCATAATGAAAAGGTGAGAGTGTAGGTTTAGCTGAGTTGTTCTCGTAGACAGCTGGCATAGGCATAAAGAGTTGAAGAGCCTGTTTCCGTGCTGTCACTGTGCACCTGTCTGTTCAGCTTCCCAGAAAAAGCTTTGAGTCTCGAGTGCATTGTGCAGATTTTATTTTTAACACATCTTTTTGGACTGATTGCATTTTAAATACATTTGATTAAATAATGACTGAGTCCATTAAACCATTTTAGAGGTTGGTTTTATTACTCAGAAAATAATTACGTTTGGGCCTTTACAAGGAAATCCTTGATATTAGGTACTGAACAGGATTACAGAGAGAGAGAGAAAGAGAGAGCAAAACATTTTAAATATATAAATGTTCAGTGGGATTTGAGAGCTGTTTGAAATCACCAAACACCGTAAGAGAGAATGGTTTCACTGGGTGACTGCCCTGTCAGTCAAAGGGAGGAATTCACTGAGCGCCTGGAGCAGTTCTGAAAAATCAAATAAAGAGCGACGTTACTGTTATAAAGAAAGACAAAGGCAACAAATTAAGTCCACAAAATGTTGACGGAATACAAGGAAAATGCAAAGAAATATGTTTTTTTCAGAAGCATGCCAAAGTGTTCACACACAATAAATGACTTTGAATTTTAGTGATTTTTGTAGTCGAAGAATGTAATTCGCTCTTTGGAAAATTCTTTCTTTGGATTAATCCTTGGAATGTGGGGACTGTGGTAACATTGCCATTTAGTGCCTGTCCCTAGCTAACTTTGAGAAGGAGTGATGAGAGCTTCTTGACAGCTGTAGTTCATGTAATAAAGGCGCTTTTCTGAAGTTACTATGCAGGCAGTTCCAGGATTTTGACCTTTGGATGATAAAGAATTGGCTGTACATGTCCAAGTGTCAATGATGATTAACTTGTGTGGAACTTGGAAGTGATGGCACTTCCATGCACCTTCTGTTTTGGTCCTTACAGTTAACAGACGTCGTGGGATTGAAAGCAGAGGAAGAAGTCTCAACAACTTGTTATAATGTATTTATAAAACCATAAAACTTAAGGGCAGAAGTAAGCCATTCAGCCCATTGCATATTCTCCACCATTTAATGATTGGGTCTGATAATCCTTAACTTCACTTTTTGGCTTTATCCCCATAACCCCTAATTCTTTTACTGATTGAAAATCTGTCTATCTCAGCCTTAAGTATACTTAATAACTAGATCTCGACAACTCTTTTGGTAAAAGATATTCGACAAATTCAGTACCCTATGAGAGAAGAAATTTCTCCTCATCTATGTCTTAAATGAGCACCTCCTTATTCTGAGATTATGCCCTTTGCATCATGTAGTTAATGTATACTGCAGGCACACTGATACCTAGTGAGAGGGGAGGGAGTGAATGTTGAAACTAATGGATACCAAGCAGCTTTGCCCTGCCCATACGCTTTTATGTTCACTGATGCATCTTATTCTAAGTTTCCTATTTGTGTTTTTTATTATTGTTTTTACTATTGTTTTTATTCAAAAGTGATAGTGTGCTGATAGTGTCATATTCAATTCTTGTTTCTTTTGCCTCTATAAGTGTCTATGGGCTTTCCTTTTGTCACTCCTTTTCCAATTGGAAGTCTCATAAGCCATTTGAACTGTCCCTAAGAGTTTGCTAAATTATGTGAAACTGGACTGAAGGATAGACCAGACCTTTGGCAGCTGGTTTCCTTCCCTGAGGGATGATTGTGAACCAATTATATTTTTATGTCAATTTCCTAAAACCATTTCAAGTACTAGCTTACAGCTGGGGATTAAGTTAGTGTAATGGCTACACTACTAGATTTATAGTCTCATGAATGAGTTTAAATCTCACTTTGGAGAGATTTACTTCTATTTAATGAGAGATAAAAAGAAAACTTTGGCTCTGTTTGCCCCAAGAAGTTAAAAACTAATGGGGTCACTTGCAAATAGATTGAATTTAAATCCTTCGCTGACACTGGTAATTGAGAACTGCCTTGAAACTAAGAGAGTTTCTAGACCGTTACAAAGAGCCATTTAGAGTCAAACAATTGGTGTCAATCTGGAGTCCTATTTAGGTTATGGTCAGAAATTCCTTTTTTTTCTTCAGGCAGGTGAGGAGAACTAGGCTCCAATCTCGGGAGATATGCCCATTTTCACCATTTGGCAATACCAAGTGGACTATTGTCCAAGAAATGGTGGTCCCAGTGAGAGTTGGAAACTTTGAGTGTTAAGATTCACCACCCAGTTTCTTCCTGCAATGGCCTTGTTTAGAGGATGTTGAAACTTTACCCTTTACACACCCTTTGGGGGACTCCAACAACAAGTCAGATCACCCACTAACATTTAATCCCAAATCTATAGGATGAGTCACCAACCTCAATGGCAAAGCCAGCGTTAATTAGGTATTCTAAGCCAATGAAACATGCTTACCTATCACTTCTAGTCTTCAGCCAGCCATGATGTGTTTTACAAAAGCTGCAAAGTAATAAAAAATTGATTACTAATGTAGAAAATTTAGCTTGAGATGAGATTACAGTCTTTTGGTTTTCAGTTTAACAACAGTATCCAATCTATCAGTAGTTTCAATATTGTAAATATTGCCTACATGAATTATTTCACTGGTAAGCCCATAAGCTTCTCGAAGGGCACTGAGAGCCATAAAGCTAGCAGTAGGCTTTAGAGGAAACCATGTCTCATGGATAGTACTGAGCTCCTAAGTGTCCGGTGAAGACTGCTTTAGACTCCAAAGGTCCAACTAACTGGTTGTGATAACTGATTGAAGATTATAAAACAGGCATTCTTTCTTCCACTGACTTTTATTTAATAGAAAGTAAAAGTGTAGCTTAAAGCAATGAACTATTTACAATGAATATTCATTCCCCTGAGATTGCAGGTATTTTTGTAGTGAACAAAAATGGGACATGTCAGCAGCTTCACAGCCAAACCTGATTCACACAAAGATAAAAGGTACTGCAGATGCTG
>JAHRHZ010000054.1:642624-668665 GCA_024137785.1 Ginglymostoma cirratum
GGGAATTGGAAGTTCTGGAGGAGGTGGAGGGCGTGGGTGGTGTCACGGACGTAGGTAGGGAGTTCCTGGACCAAGGGGGTGAAAATGGAGTCTAGGTAGGTGGAGATGAGTTCGGTGGGGCAGGAGCAGGCGGAGACAATGGGTCGACCAGGGCATTCAGGTTTGTGATTCACACAAGTACATTTTCCAGCAGGAGTTGCCAATAGCAATCGGATCTGACAATCGGGGAGATATTTGTCCCTCTATCACTCAAAGGTGTTGAGATCAAAAGTAGTCTCCCAACTAAATACAAACTCCTGGTGTGTAAACCAGAGATTTTCCTGTACAGAATGACTGAGATCAAAAGGGCCATTGCTTTTATTCACTGCACCAGCTGTTGACACTGATTTTAACAAACTTACCTTCATAGTTGATGCATCCATTGGCATCTTCCTGTCCAGCCATCAGCTGTTCCACTTCATCTTCTGTCATTTTCTCACCTTTGGAAAACCATGAGTGGTGATCTTAGCATCAAGCGTAAAAATAAACTCTCATCTTGAATAGCAGCTGAAGGATCCAAATTAATCCTTTAACTCTCGTTCTTCCCTTACACCCTGTTTCATTAATGCTGAACTATGGTCCTGCTGAAAGGGACATTGTTGATTGGAGTTTGTGGGGAACTGAAGGGGAGAAACCTAAGTTTAGCTCAGGCACCTGGCCTGATAGCTGCAGAGGGACAGAACTAAACAAAGAGGAGAAAAATGAATGTGTGGCTCAAGTGATTTTATTGCTGGTTTGGTTGTCCAGGGATTGAGACATCACACGACGACATTTCGAAGTTGATTAGAGTTTAAGATATAAAAGTTGGAATCAATAAAAGTCAAAATGAAATAAAAGTTTGTTGTTAAAAATTCACTGGTACATATGGAGGCCAACATGTGACACAGCGGTGGTTCATTTTAAAAGGCTGCAGTGGGCAACTAGATATGAGCAATAAATGTCAACACTGCAATGAAACCCACAATCTTCATCACCACCACTCATTATTGTGTAAAAATTGTCTTTTACCTTCTCACCTAAAACGTTACTCTACAGCTTTTGACTTCTTACACATGTATATACATGAATTTGGTTCAGGATGTTTATTTTGCAGAGGCTTTTCCTTTTGCACTGTGATCGCTGTGATGGTCAAGGAGAGAATGTGGGACTGTTGATTAATGGGGAAATTGGGATTGTGGTCACTGTTATCACACTCAGTTGAGTCATTCAAGGAGAACTTAGATATAAAGGAGTTTTCCAGGTTGCACCTCCCCTTCTTTTTCTACTGCTCAGCTACTCAGCATATCGCTGATAGCAGGCCCTGTCTCTCATGATTGTGAAATTTTGCAGCACGTAGCAGATCACAAGAATCTTGACATCTGCTCTGCAGTGAAAGCATTGTTTTAGCCTGACACATCGACCTTGGAAGGAGTTGGCTCCTTACATGGCCAAACGAGGACTTCCAGAGCTAGCAGGAACTGAGGATATTTAGCCACTTTCCAGTTCTGGAGTGTTCTGTTAGAGTGATAGTAAGAGTCTGGATTACATTTTTAGACTGCATTTCCCTCCATTCCACCATCTGCATTTAAAATTGGCCTATAATTTGTGAAGAAATGACCAAACAGCACTTTCTTCAGAAGTTCAGAGTTCAAAAGTAATTTGGAAGTATAAGACTTCAGAGCCAGAACTGAAACCAAAATTATTTATCGAAGGACATTATGGACTGACTAGCCTGAAACATTAGTACAGCATGGAGTTTATTTCACTTTTAAAGATAACCTCTTTTTGATGAAGCCCCATCTGTTTTTTCAGGTTGACTTATCTCCTGGCACTGTTTAAATGAAAGGAATTCCCCTATGTTCTGCCCGAGATTTCTCTATCGATCTTACCAGAGTAAGGAAAAAACTGCTGATTATCAGGTCATTCATTCATTTGTTATTTGTGGAGCATCAGTGAATACATTTCATTGCCGTTTTTGTCAACAGACCAATGCTGACTGTATTTCATTCAGGTAAATCATCAGCTGTGATTCAAGACAGGGATATGCAGTATATATGCTACTGGACACACCTACTCATGCAGTATATACACTACTGGACACACCTATTCACTTTAGGATGACAACGTTATGGTAGTTTAAGTGATTTATAGCGCATTATTTGATTGAGGTCTGATAGACACCGAACAGAATAAGATGAAGGATGAACTATTGTCGAATTAATACTGGTAACAGTGAGAGTGGAGCACAGGGGGAAACATCTTTTAGATATTACGGTGGTTACGCATGAGGCTTTGACTCTGAACACTTCAAGTGTTCATAATGTAAACAGGGAAATGGATTAGTGTGTGCTGAGTCAACTGTTCTCAGATGGTAAACAGTAACCATGCTGCTACAACTGGCCTTAGCAACTTTGGGCTAGCGAGAGAAATGTCAGCTAAGGTTTCTGCTCCTAACCACACTCTAATGAGATTTATTAGATTCAGAATGTCAATTTAGGAAGGAATTAGGTTCTTCTGCAATATTCTCTGTGGTCAAATTAGCTTCTGACACTCAAGGGGCATTAGGCAATTGAAATTGACTTAATGATATACAAATGGATCTTGCTGTCTTACATTGTAACCTACTCACCTGAAGCTGAAGGTATAATAACACTTACAAGTAGCTAACAAGTAGCACACTGGAGTTTGAAGATGTCATTGGGCTCCCACTGTAATTTTACATCAGATTACATGTGCTTCAAAGCACAGAAACAGGCCATTCAGCCCAGCCAGTCTATGCTGGTTTTCAAACTTCATTTGAATCTTCTCCCATTTATGTTCATCTAAATTTGTCATAACCATCTATTCTCTTCTCACTCATTTGTTTATCTAGTTGCTGTAAATGACAACTCTACTTTTCTCAGACTGGGACGGGAGTGGGTTTTCGTCCTCAGGTAGGAGCTAAATAAACTTCTTCAGCTAAAAAATGGTGAGAACATGGAACTCACCATTCCAGGGAATGGTTTAAACAAATAGTACAGATGCATTTATTTACACTGTGCATATTAATCCTCTTCCAAAAACATTTCAGAGCCAGTAGAATCTGTTAAAAAGGCTGTCATTCCAAAAACAATTCGGATTCTTTATACATCACAAGCCTTGTTGTATTTACTACAGAATCTCAGAATTAATACACCACAGAAGGAGACCATTTATCCATCATGTCAGCACTGGCTCTCTTAATAAGCATCTCACTTATTGCCATCCTCCTGCCTCCTCCTTGTAACCTTCCATATTGTTCCCTTTCAAATAACAGTCTAACTCCCTTCTGAATCCATTCATTGAATGTGTAGACACTCTCAGGCCATGCAATCCATGCTACTTGCCATCTTATTTGTAATATGTTTTACTGAAAAAGGACTTCTTTATTTCAAAGCTAGGGGCCACAAATTATGAATTGCTAGGCTGGATGTTGCATGTGATTCAACTTGTCACAATGTGACTTCTTCAGCAGTGCTGCCTAAAGCTGCACCTTCTAGCCCCAAGAAAGACCATGACTGTGGGTGCATGGGAGCACTGATATCTCCAAGCTTCCCTTTATATCATGTTTTGATTCAACTCAGACAAATACCCTTTACTTCTCTTTGGCTTTTGGTAAAAATCCTGAAAGCTCCTAATCAAAAGCAGAATGAGAACATCTTCACCATGTGGACTGCAGCAGATCAAGAAGAAAACTCAAAATCACTTTCTCAAGACAGACTAAGGATAGGTGATGAATACCCACCTTCCCATTGATTCAAAAATATACTTTTCAAGAACAGCCAATGTTGCTGCATAGACAAGTGTGACAGTCATTACTCAAATCCCACAAGTGATCGGTCAGGTTGTGTATTTTTGGAGGAATGTTGACCAGAATGCTGGGAGAATTCCTACCCTACTTCCTATCCAAAGGAAGTTAGATTGTGAAAAACGCTGCTGCGCCAAATGTGCCACAGGCAGTAGGAAATTGAGTGTGTTTCTGAAGATAAATCATTGAGGAATATAGTGAAAAGGGGTTTGTTGGTATTGAGCTAATAGAAAAGGACTCGATGGCATTTTCTTCTCCCTAAAAAATATGTTCTTGGATAGGAATTTATTACATTGTCAGAACTCAGAAGGGTAGAGGGAAAGATCTCTGATATTTACAGCAAACTGTTTTTGATAAGCAAACAGCCCTCTTGCTGTTTGCCAAACATTTAAGAAGGTCAGATCTGTGATTAAATATCTTAGCCCCCCTCCCCATCCCCCCTCACCCCGTCCATGATGCTGGAGGTCACTTTGTCTTAATGTCTGTTTCCATTTTAGTTCCTCTGATCTAATTCCCAAAACAGCCTTTGTCCTTCAACCCCTCCCTCTCTACCAGTAAGTTGGCAGATGTCCCAGGTAGGTGCAAAGAATGAGACAGCGCCCCCTCGGCCCATTCAAGGGCATATTTTACTGTATGTTGCTCAGCCATACTGGGGAGTTTTTTTTGAATGAGCTAAACTCTCAGAAAAACGGAAATAGACCTACCCTTGGATGCCTGGAATAGAGTCCAACCGGAGTTAATCTCTTAGTCTGATAGAGACTGAATCTTCCTCAGTGCTAACTACTTCTGACTAGATTTTTTTTCCCTTGATTCCTTTCCAAGAAAAGGCAATCCAGCCCATTACAAGTTCATCAAAACCAAACATCCTTTGAGGATGTTAATATCTTCCTCAATTTCCTTAGGCAGCAGGATTTTCCAGTCATTTATCAGTGTTTGCATGAAGAAATTATTTCTGTATCTGTTCTAAATTTACATTTTACTGGTGTCTCATTCTTAGTAACATTCAGACTGTAGCAGAGAGTTATATTGGCACAATAGGATTGATTTTAACCTGAATGGGTAAACAGTTAAAATGGAAGCAATGACTTACCCTGCTGGTCCCATGGGTTGCCATTTTGCCCTGTCCCTTTGAACAGGTGAACCAGCCACCTAATAAAAATAGCAGCTTTTTGTGCAGCTCACTCTCTCAGGATGTTATCGGAGCACTTCTGCATTTTTAGTCTAAGGCTGCTCAAGTGAAACTGTTATGCTTCCTCCATAAGATCTCCCTTCCAAGCAGTACCCAAACGATGTTGACCAATTATTGAGTGGATCCAGATCGTTAAAGATCCTTAGGCCTGTGCTGAGAGCCAGAGACTGATGGCACCCCTGCAGATTAATCCCAGGAGCTAAATTCTCTCAGGCTCTGTGCAGTAGAGGGACAATACCCAACTTAATACCCATACAACCAACCTCGCTAGGAGTTAAAACTCAGGCTGATGTATCTAATGGTCACTTCTAGAGTTTCAAACAATGAATAAGGTCTTTCAGCCCATCTAAGTTCATTCATCTACATTTCCACACTTTAACTCCTTAAATGGTATTGGCATTTTAACCATAAATGATAACTGAGGCAAAACAAGTGAGTGACAGCTCCCTCATGCAGATGGGGACAGGTTTTTGATCCAGAAACAGACCTGAACTCTCTTTTCTGCGCCTTGAAAAAAGATCTATAGTGTTACTTAGAAGTGAGTTCAACAATATTTGAAAAGGAATGTAGTAAAAAGGTGGGAGGGTGAGAGAAGGGAGAAAAATTGGTACAACACCAACCCTGGTGAACTGTGAAATAACTCCACACCAGCCGGTATCCACCAATGGATTGACTGGGCTTGTACTCACTGAAATTTAGAAGAATGAGCGGGGGATCTCATAGAAACATATAAAATCCTAATGGGACTGTACAGGCTACCTGTGGGAAGAATGTTTCCGATATTGGGGAAGTCCAGAACAAGTGGTCACAGTCTAAGAATATGGGTTAAGCCATTCCGGACTGAGATGAGGAAGAATTTCTTCACTCCAAGAGCTGTGAACCTGTGGAATTCTCTCCCACAGGAAGCTGTTGGGGCCAGTTCATTAGATATATTCAAGAGGGAGCTGGATGTGGCCCTTGTGGCTAAAGTGATCAGGGGTATGGAGACAAAGCACCTTTTTTTTGTTTTTAATTAACCAAGTCATCCTTTATTTACACGCACATAATACTTCACTCTGGCCTGGCTTCCTCAGAGCCAGCTCTTGGAGTGAACAGAAACTCTGAGATTCTTGTTTATATCTGTCAGCCAGGGCTCCCTGACTGGACCAGGTTAACAGCCCCAATCAGGGAACTCATATTCTATGAGGTCTAGCTGGCTGACGTCAGTACAATCACTACACTTTTCTGTTGCTAAATTCCACAGGCTGAATTTTATGGGTCATGGGCGGGCAGAGAACAGTAGCGGTGTGGACCCATCAGAAAGGGGTGCACTCACCCTCACTCTGCCACAGATATACAGAAAGGGGGAGAGGCATCAGGTGAGCCACTCAACTACAGCTCAATAGAGGTCCTGAAGTTGGCAATTAATGCCCAATTATAGGCCCCATCACACCACCATTTTGATTTAATGGGTGGCAAGATCTTGAATCTCGAATTTAAAAAGAAGTCACATTTGGGTATCTTAATAATTTGAAGTGTTCCTTAAAATGAGAGCTAGGCATCTTGGAGCAATTGCTGCTCTTAATTAATCTACCAAATAATTCCTTTTAGTTTTGTGCCCAGCATATCTAACCTTATGGGCTGCTGGTGGGTGAATAGTGGAGGGGTGATGTTTGCCTTCATCCAGGACTCCCTGTTCCAACGGGAGAGCTCCACCCCCTCCTACCGTAAGCAAAATGCACTTCCATCACTCTCTGAGGGCTGCCTACCTGCCTCTGGCAAGATCCCAACCATAATTACCTGGGTTTGGGGGCATTCTTTGTTCTTCTTCCTTCCATAATGGCTGCAGCTAATGTAAAGCTGCTGCTCTCCAGTTGACCAGACTGCTCCTGGAGATTTCATAGAACCCCTACAGTGTGGAAACAGGCCCTTCGGCCCTACAAGTCCACACCAACCCTCAGAGCATCCCACCCAGACCCATCCACCTAATCTACACTTTCCTGAACACCACAGGCAATTTAGCATGACCAACCCACCTAGCCTGCACACCTTTGGACTGTGGGAGCACCCAGAGGAAACCCACGCAGACACGGGGAGAATGTACAAACTCCACACAGACAGTCGCCCGAGGGTGAAATCGAACCCAGGTCCCTGGCGCTGTAAGGCAGCAGGGCTAAACACTGAGCCACTGTGCCACCCTAAAATGCTTGGATCGAATGAGCAGTCATCCCCACCTCATGCTAATTCAAGGGTCATTGCCTGAAACGCTAAAGTGAAGCAACCCAGCTAAGCAGAGAAGAACTTGCCCCTGTAATTTATGCTGGGTTGAGGGCAATTCAGTATATAACCTAGCTACAGTCAATTCTTAAAGTTGTCATTGTGTTCCTGAAACTCAAGTAAGTGGATCATTCAGATTTAAATGTCTTTTCCACATTTTGGAAATGTGGGTTGAAATCTGAAACTGAGTTCTGAGGAAGGGTCACCGGACCCAAAACGTTAACTCTGTTTTTTTCTTCACAGATGCTGCCAGACCTGCTGAGCTTTTCCAGCAACTTCTGGTTTTGTTCCTGATTTACAGCATCCACAGTTCTCTCGATTTTTATCTGGTCAGTGTGCGGAGCAGCGCAGTTCCTGCACCAACCTACTTCTGCCACTAGGTGAAGCCTCTCGGTACAAACTCAGAGTCACAGTCAGGAGAAGGAAATGCCTTCAATGGTAAAGGGAGGGAACTAAAGTAAGAGCAGAAGGAGGCAAGAATCGGTGATGTTAGGGCAAAATTTAGCTTGTAAGAGATAAATGATACCTTCATATTAAAAGCAACTTCAGGCTAGTGTCAGTAGAATCTTTGTCGGCACCTTGTAAACAGGAGACAATATTAATGAAAACATTCTCAGAAAGCCTTGGGAAGAGATCGTAGGATAGGAGTTGTCAAAGGCAGGGACATCTAGGGTGAGATTTATTATTTACTCCTGACTAAGTGAAAGAAATTAATACATTAATCTATGACACAAAAGGGGATATTTCTTTCATTAGCTGTGTATGAATAATGATTGGAGTATGGGTAATGGGATGCTAACAATAAAAAAGATAATCAACTTTTCTGTATGCTTCAGAGGTTTGCTTTGGTTTAATTACTGAGGGAGATCTCGCTTTACATTGCTCAACTAAAACGTTAGTTAAGAATGAGATATTAGAAAGATTTGGCAAAGGTATTATGGTCAATGTCTGGCAGACTTTCAAAAGGCATTTCATGACATAGCACTTGGAATCGATGAGCAAAAATATGTTATAATGCAGAACAAGAACTTTCAACTCATTGTGTCTGCACCAGTTCTCAAAACATCTTTGTGCCATTCTCCCACTTTTTCCCTATACCTTGGCGCATTGTTCATATTCAAATAATCATCCTGTACCATCTTGAATGCTTCAATTGAACCTGCCTTCACCACACTTCCAGGCAATGCATTCCAGGCTCAAACCACTCAATGTGATCACAGTTGGTTGTTTTGCAAATCACCTTAAACTGTGCCGTCTCATTCTTGTTTATTTTACAAGCAGGAACAGTTTCTCCTTATCTACTCTATCCTGCCCCTTCATGGTTATGAAAACTTCTATCAGATCTGCTGTTGGCATCTTTTTTCCAAGAGGAATAATCCTAACCTCTCCAATCTGGCCTCATAACTGATGTGTCTCATCCCTGGAACCATTCTTGCAAATTACTTCGGAATTCTCTCTACAGTTTATATATATCGCTCCTACAGTGTACCAACTAGAACTGTAAACAATACTCCAGCAGAAATCTCACAAATGTCTTAACAAGTTCAACATCACCTCCTTGCTCTTGTATTCTATGCCCCTATTAATCAAATCAAAAATACTGTTTGCTTCATTAACTGCTCTCTTCACCCGCCCTGCCGGAAGAAGAAGAAAACAAATCATGACCAACAAATAATGAGCAACAGGTTTAAGATCTGGAGGACTCCAGTTCAGCGACAATCAATGTTGTCTTGTTGCCTCTGAATTTCATGAGGAAAGCTGCTTTGAACTTATATTTTTTGACCCATCACCAAAAATCAATTGGTCCTGAGATACACACCCAGTGTAGCTAAGACGTGGCGAAGTTCTGCCCCCATGACTTTGCCATTTCCCTCCTTATCGAACACTCTCAGACCCTCCACAAAGTCCTCAAACGTGCCCTGGTCCTTGACTTTGCAAATATGCTGATGCATTGGCAGAAAGGTGTCGAAGTCCAACATCTTTGTATTCATCTCTGGAAAATAAGGCAAGTTAAAATCATTTTTTGTTTTAAAAGTAATTATAAGAACAATGCAAAACGAGGTACAACTTGCATGACAAATCACATGAATTGGTATGCTGAGCAATTGTTGCTGTAAGTTCATCCAAAATGTTGCAAAGCAGAAATGTCAGACACAATGCATCCAAGCTGGAACAAATCAGTTGTTATTATGTATAAAATCAGATCAACGCTCATTTATTAGATTTGCCTTAAAGTTCTAAGTAGGAGGGTTGCCCTGTGCTTTTCAATACAGAGAGAATACAGGTACCATGTGACAGCCATAACCATGCGTGTGGATTTTTTTAAAATCAATGTTGCATCTTTATTTGAAACCCTGAAAATGTCTTTGGGAAAGCATTGCAAATCTGAGAACCAGATAATCTGCAAATAATTTTTGGATTCAACCACCTTCCCTTGTCTCCTCCCCACAACAGGTGGGAAAAGGCCAGGGCAAAGTTAAGTTTGACCAGATGTGAAGCTCAAATTCAATATGCCATGACTGTGTCTATTTTGAGTTTAACCACATGGAGTTAACAGATGGGTGAGTAACCCACTGTGCTAAGTTAAATTGGTCATCATTACTTTAAATAGCTTCTGTGCCTCAGACTTTGGTAGCCATTTTCACTTAAACATCCCCCTCCCGAAACATCTCTCCCACTTTGCAGCCTCTTCCCACAATATAATCGTGCAATTAACTGTTATCCACCTCTCCCTGTGATCTCTCCTATTGATCCCTAGCACTTCAAGATCCCACTCCACCTTGCAACACTGTACATTGATTCCCAACTCATTGTGATCTCTCCTTCCTGCCATCTCAACAAATCTGTGATGCCTCCTTATGTGATCAACTCCCCAGGTGATCTCACCCTCCCTGTGATATCATCAAATCTTCAATCTCCCTTCCTGCAGTCACCTCCTGTGACGTCTAGCAATCTGTGGTCTCTCCCCACTGTGTTGTCTCCCTCTAGTTTCCTCCTGAAAACTTTTTGCCTGATCTTTTTTCCATGTAATCTGTCCTACTCTACAATCCCTCCTCCAATCCCTCCATCTGTGATCCCTTACCGCTTGATCTTCCCCTCTTTGCAATATCTGATTGATACCCTTGCAAAAACTTCCTTCCTTAGACTCCTCCCCACCTTGTGATTTCATTATCCTTGCAAATCACAAACAATATGCAGATACAGCAAGTGAAAGGCAAAGGAAATGTTGACTTTTTTTAGCAAGTGAAATGGAGTTAAAAGTTGGGAAGTTTTATTGCAACTGTTTCGGAGCTTGATAAGATCATGTTTTGTGTGCTGTATACAATTTTGTGTGCTGTATGGCCACTTAATTTTGAAAAATATATCATTACATTAGAAGCAGTCTAGAAAAAGTTAACTCAACGTAATCCTGGGATGAAAGGCTTATCTCATGAGAAAAGATTGGAAGGTTTGGGCCAATAACCAGTGGAGTTTAGAAGAATGAAAAGTGATCTTGTGGAAACATATGAGATCCTAAGGAGGCTTGGACACTGTTACGTGTGAGACTAGAACTAAGGGACTATTTAAGAGCAAGATGTCTTGTTTTAAAGATGGAATTCAGAATTCTTTTTCTTTCTGAGGATTGTTAATATTTGGAATTCACTTCCCCAGTCAGCAGTGGAGGCTGGGTCATTGAACCTACTTAAGGCTGAGTTGAATATATTTCTGACCCACACGGGAATTGAGGGTTACAGGGGGAAACAGGAAAGTACAGTTAAAACCACGACTATGCAGGCTTGAAAGGCCAAATGGCCTACTTCTGCATCTAAGTCCTATGTTCCTATGATCTTTCCACCCACAATCATCTCTTGGAAGCTCTCCTCCAGGGATTTCTCCATCTCTGCCATCAATCATTCCTGATCCCTCCTCCCTGTATTTAGAAGTAGTCTCCTTCCAAAACACTTTGTTAATTCAGCCCTTTGATCTCTTCCTCTTTCTTGATTTGCCCATTTGGATCAGTTCCTCCTGGCTACCTCTTCCTCTATGGTATCTCCCCATGATTGCTTCCCCAGTAAACTTTGAACCTTCTATGATCTTTTCTTTATTGTGATTTCTTACTAAAACACTTTGATCACTCCTTACCTCCTCTCTGTCACGTTTTGAAGACTCACCCCTTCAATCCCTACAATCTTCAATCTCCATGATTGTCATGGACCATTCCAAATAGTCCTCAGCTATTTCTTTTTACTTTAAGATCAACAACTCAATCTAAAAAATTCTAAAAAGATCCTTTCAATGAAGCTGGCAGAACATCTAATATTTTCCAATATTTCTGGGTTTCCCACTGACAGATACCCCTACTTTCTTTCAACCTTCCCTTAAATATCAGGCCCAATGGGAATCTTGATTTTCAGCCAGCATTGAGCTGCAAATTTTGAAGAACATTTTGCCTCCTAACTGGATTCCATATGGCTGCTTATTCAGCAAATCCTTATTGAACAGCATCAGACACAACAGATGTTCTTCTTTACAGGGGTACTGTTAACTAACAATGTCCTGGCTAATTTTGAGGTTGAATTAGTTTTTGAGTACATGAAACACTCAACATTAAATGGTAATCCTTACTTCATTGAGATTTAATCTACTTCACGTACAACTCTGTACTGCTGCTCAAACTTTAGCTTCATATCATACATTGTCTTGTCCATTCCAGATCTAACCAGTTGTCTAAATGATACATTGTCCAGTCTTGATTGTTAATTAGCTGCTCAAGTTAAAACATTGCCATTTAACTGAGGCTGGAAGATGTATAAATGCTCATATCATTAGAGGATCTATTGCAGCGGAGAATGATCTAACTTTGAAAGTGATGAATATATTTTTGATGGGCAGGACTATTGATCATCAAATGGAATGCAGCAGCTACATATTACATATTACAGGCTTGGTGTACTAGTGACAAAAGGATTAACTGTTCCTCACTTTCCCTCAATTCCCATTGAATTCAATTTTAAAATAACACTTTGATGCCATATTTACTCAAATTCAGCCTTAATGTCGTTACTCTAATCCCTCTTCAAAAAGAATGAAGATCGTTCTTTCACCAAACAGAGTTATTTGACTTTTCTATGACTCTCTATGCTCTACCTTTCACTCATTTACCTTCTTGCTTGGGTCTTCCTAAGACCTTCATAACTTCTGCATTAGTTGGGTTCTGACCTAGAGCACGCATAACATCACCACACTGGCCATAAGTGATCTTCATCTCTGAATTGGGTGTCCTGTCAAACAGGGTGAATGCCTCCTTGAAATCTGAAAGAAAAAGAATCCAGACAAATGTCACATGAAAACATTCTGTGCAACCCTTCTGATTTCCTGTTCACCTCTGAGATACTAATTTTAGTCATGTTGATGCAAAATGCCAATGATTCAAAGCCAATTTCTTGACAAAGTTGGAGGGAGGAAAAATTAGTCCTAGACTCACAGTGACAGAGTAAGAGGCCCTTTAGCCGATCATGACTGTACCAGTCACCAAACACATATCTACTAATGGAATAGATTCTAAAAACAGGGACATCGTGGTAAAGGTAGACAAGGTAGTAATTAAACTCACAAAACTAGAATACTTTGAACAGTTTTGGTCTCTTTATCCAAGGAAAGATATACTGGCATTGGAGAAAGTCCAGACAAGGTTCATTAGATTAATCCCAATTATGGAGAGACTTTCTTATGAGGCAAGGTTGGCCTGTGCTCACTGGAGAGTGAGAGGAGATCTTACTGAAACATATTAGATTCTTAGGGGATTGAGATGCTACGAGGTTGTATCCCCTTATGGGAGAGTCAAGGATAGAGGGCATAATCTCAGAGTAAGGGGTTGCCATTTAGGACAGAGACAAGGAGGAATTTCTTCTCTCAGAGGATAGTGAATCTATGGCATTCTTTACTGTCGAGGGCTGTCAAGGTGGTTGGTTATGTATATTCAAGGCTGAGTTGGCAGATTTTTAATCTGTAAGGTAATCAACTGTTATGGGAAAAGGTAGGAAGGTGGAATTGAAGATTATCAGATCAGTCATAACCACATTGAGTGGTGGATCAGACTCAATGGGCTGAATGAAACTTCAACAAGTGCTGATGGGTAAGGTATTTCAGGATTTTAACCCAGCAACAGTGAAGGAACAGCAATATTCATCAAGCCAGAATGGCGTGTAGCTTGGAGGGGAACTTACACAGTTGGTCACAATGCTTCAAAAGTAATTTATTGTTTGATATTCACTTTGGGATTTTCTGAGAGGCACTATAAGGATTGTTTTTTTACTCAATCTAGACATGTTCCTATCCTGGGACATCAGTTCTGTGTTCAACACATTTTTTTTCAGTTTCTTCTGCAATAAAACCAATCAGGTGTTGATATTGTTTACACCCTCACCTTCAATCTGATCAGCAGTGAATTCAAGCTGTAAAGGAAAGGAAATATGTGTCAGGTGGAAATTGCTCCAAAAAAATCAACCTCTTTAAAAACGAAAGATAACAAAGAGCACAATGGTATTTTTTGCCTCTGACTCGAAACAACAACAATGATAATTTAATGTTTGTAGTGTAATAACCTATCCAAACAAAATTTGAGATAACACAGTGTGAAGCTGGAGGAACACAGCAGGTCAGGCAGCATCAGAGGAGCAGGGAAGTCGATGTTTCAGGTCGGGACCCTTCTTCAGAACTGAACCACATAAGGCATGCCAATGCCTTGGTTTAACAGCTGATTGCAACACCTCTTTGACAGTTCAGTGGTCCAATGAAATTGCACTCAAGTGTTCGTCTAGCTGACATGTTTCAATTTTAAATAAAGCTTGCGTTCATGGCTGTCTGATTTGGATTGACTGATTTATTGTTGAGATATGCACTGAGATATAGTGAAATGTGTTCGTTTGCGTTCTACACAGGCAGATTGTACCATACAAGGTGCACACACTGGTAGAAGAACAAAGTGCAGAATACAATGTTACAGTTGCAAAGAAGTTCAGAGAGAGAGAGATCAGAATTAGCATTTGAGAGGTTTGTTCAAAAGTTTGATAAGAGCGGGGAAGAAGCTGTTCTTGAATCTATTCGTATGTGTATTCAACATTTATATCTGTAAGCAGCAGGGCAGGGAAATGAGAAGTATGTCCAGGCATGGCTTCAGTATCTCTCAATTATCAACTGAAAAGACCTTCTTAGTTTTTGAATTGTTCTTTGGGTTTCAATACACACGTGATACACCTGTGTGCCATCCTCCCCTCTCCCTAATTTATCTTGCACTCTTTTTCCTTATAATGTCTTCCTCCTTTAGACCTGCAACACTAACTTCATGAGTAGTGGGTCAATAAGAAACAAAGAAGCTATAGATGATATTTGGATGCAGAGAGGTTGAAGAAAGATGGGAATAGGATAGGGAAATGGAGTTCTGGAAAACGATCAGCTACAGCCTTACTGACTGGAAGAGCAAGCTCAAAGGACAGAATTGCCTATTTCTGCTCCTATTTCTCAAGTTCGTAAGGGATGCAGAGAGAATTCATAAGGTTTACTGCTATCTTTGCTCTTTCACACTTCTCCCTGCTCCACCAGCAAACCCACTCCTCCCCATTCCCTCACTCTCTGTCATGTTTCTGAGTTACGAGGAAAAGATGGAGAGATGAGGATGTTTTGTCCTGCAAGGATTTGTGTTGGAGTCTCAGCTGTTCACTTGCTGTCAAATTGTTCACTCACTCTGAGCCTACCTGGATGCTCATAGCATCCCTGCCTTGCCTTGGCTTTTTTCATCTCTGCCACCTCAGCCTGAGATCCCACACTCAAAAGTATTACTGTCTTGTCTTGCCATTTAGTTAAGGCACAAACCCAAGAAGCTTGTCATGATTGTTAGCAATCCTCAGTCAAGTCAAGGGACACAGCTTTCACTAATGGGTAAGCCAAAGGCATCCTCCAAAACCAGTCCAGGGGCTTGGTCATGGTCAGTCAGCCACTTGGGGCAAGCAGAGTCAGGATCCTTTCCAGATAAAGAGGTGAAGACCCAAAGCAACCCACCCCCATCTTGACTCATTCTGCCATACTGTGGGCTGTTTTCCCTCATGGAATGAGAGAGGCAGGATTTAAGGAAGATGAAAGAGGGTTGCACAGCAATGTTGAGGTGTCCCGAGTGAGCGAGTAGGCAGCCCTGAGGGCAGTCCTATCAGGGGGGTTGAGGTAGGTGACAGAGAGTGAGGGAAGATTTTGCTGGCAATAGTGAGAGTGATAGAGCATGAGCCTTTGGTGGGAAGTGAGTACAGGAGCAGAGAGAGAGAGAGAGTGAGTGTGAGGTGTTGGAGAGAAGATGGTGGAACTTGCTGTGGCAGAGTGGAGGAGGTCATTGATTTTTCCTCCTACAGTGCTAGGCATTTATTCAGATATCTGAGACTGCACTGACCCAGGAGGCAATCTTGGCCCAGGCTGGCACAGTCTAGTGCCATGGCCTCCACTGCTGGTCCTGGGGGATAAGGACCTGCTGCATGTGCCATCACCCTGTCCAGCAGGACCTCCAGATCCCAACGAGCAAAGCAGGGCACACAATCTTCCTTATCAACTACATGTGGGGCAAGTGTCAGGAACTGTGCAGGGCAGCTCCGGAATGTCAGTGCTTGTCCAGGTACAGGGTGAACTTTTAAAGATGGCACTGAACCAGGAATGCCACTCGACTCCAGGATATCCTAGCAGTGGCAAATTGTTTCTGCAATCGTATTTTGTCAGATAGGGCTAGAATTGGACCAGAGGGATGCCTTAGGAGTAGGTAGTTAATGAGGTGATTTTGGTGAGATATAGTAAGAAAACTTGCTAGACCTATTGGAAATAAACCCTCCAAAAAACTTGTCAAAACTGGCACTTAATGAAAACAAAACATCATAATCAGCTCCAAGGAGGTCACAGGTCGCAGATCATCTCATTGAGTGGGCTAATTGGCCTGCTCATGTTCCCATTCTCAATTCAGAAAGGAGGTCATTATATAGTGGTTTACATGATATTTCAGGGAAAGGAAAAAGGTGATTATTTACATAATTACTTTAAAGTAGATCGTGAAGGTAGGTCAGGAGGATGTAATTCAAACTTGTGGGACATAATCTTAGGCATGATGTCAGGAAATACTATCTCACACAAAGAGTGATCAAAATATCAAATAAACTTTTTTATATGTACACATGTACCCATATTGGCTGAGACATCTGAATATGTGTCAAACCTTTGGAAAACTGATGAGCTTCCTGTAAAGTGCTTTTTAAAAAATGTATCTTTCACAAGGTTCTCAGCTCAACCTTAATAAAGACTGCAAAATCTTTTCGCTCTCACCAGCTATGTATCTGAATTTGTAATTAACACGTGAATTGTTTTAACCTATCCCACTACCAACACAATAAGTTTTGGAAATTCCCCCATGTCTCCTTCCCTTTGTCCTCCTTTGACATTGTCCTTAAAGCCTATTTTTTGGCCTGATTTTTGGTCACCTGACCTAATATCTCCTTATGCAGCGCGATGCCAAATCTTATTTGATAAGGTCAGAAATCACATGACACCAGGTTATAGTCCAACAGATTCATTTGAAAACACAAGCTTTCGGAGCTCACACCTGAAGATGGAGCAAAGCTCTGAAAGCTTGTGTTTTCAAGTAAGCCTGTTGGACTATAACCTGGTGTCATGTGATTTCTGACTTTGTCCACCCCAGTCCAACACTGGCACCTCCACATTATTTGATAATGATCAAATAAAGTGCTTAAGCACATTTTGCTTCATTAAAGTTGCTGTATAAATGCAAGGTGCTGTTTATAATTGAAGACAAGCTAAATTGGTGATCTCACAAATACATTAGCTGTTTCAGTTAACAAGTAAAACAGAACTAAACCTGTTGGTTTGTTCAAAGTAGATTTTAAGTGGATTTCCTGCACCTACCAAAACCATGGATTATAACCTTGGATCACTTATGAACATAACAAACTTTGATTTCAAAATGTGCTTTTTAGAAAAGGATTGATACAGCCAAACTGACTGCAGATGGAAATTCAGAGGCTGTCTGGAAAGGGAGGAGCCCTGAAATGTCTCACTTGATGAAATGTCAAGAAAGCTTCAAAGGAATGGAGTTCAAAAGGACAAAATACTATAAACTGAACTGTAATGCCCTCTGGTATCTCAGACTGTAAATATGATGATTAAAAAGCACAGCAGGAGATATGTTTTTCTTTCAAGAATGCACCGTGAGTTTCGACTGTAGTCCGTGTGTGTTAGTGGCCTGGAATCCCAGTATACTGTGAATGTCACTGCTTGGAGAATAGCCATTTAACACACCTACAATGTAGGTAAGGAAGGGGAAGAGTCTATCTCTCGCTTTGAGTACTAGAAGCCAGCTAGCTAGCAAATCAGTTAAAGGGAACCAAGTGAAAAAGGACTCCCTCAGTCTGACTGCTGCCTATCAATCACTGTTGAGAGAAACTAGGACAAAGAAATTTCAATCATCCTGCAAAGTTCAACCTCAACATCAATGCTAGCAGTAACATCCACTGCCTACTATCTACTCTTCATGAATGATTCAGAGACTGATCCATTTCTCTTAACTTCTGTCTTTTCTCTGCATTCAATTCTCATTTCAAATCTGGGTAATATGTATTGCATTATTATTTCTTCTCACATTTAATTCTTAATAACTTTGCTGTCTGGTTAACACGAGAAAGTCTGGTTAAAATGCCTCCTTTTAAAACATAATTTCATTTGGTCTTGGAGAAAGAGATCCACAAGGAAGGGATCCTTTATAACTGAAACTTGTTGTGACCAATTGAGGGGTTGGGTGAATAAAGAAGAGGAGTCACTTCCTCCGTCCTCACCTGGTAACTTTGGTATAGGCCATCCGAAACCATAGTAAGCTCTCCCAGTGTCTAGTTGTTACACTTCACAAGCAGAAGGATATGAATATATCTGACTCATGGCCTACTAAACTCTCCTAGAACATAATGGGATGGCTTGGTAACAGAATAAACTGTCTCCATGCTGCTCCAGCAAATATCGTCAGGTCAGATATAGCACAAGTTCGATTCTGAATAAAGCTCCCCTGACATTATCCCATCAAATTCTTGTCGGCCTTATCACACTTTTGATTGGACTTTATGTATAATAAAACATCCCAAGGTAATCAGGAGGAGGAGCAATGGTCATGAATAGATATTTAGTGCTTTCTCATGCTTTGTTCAAACCCGACTTACTTTCAAGGTTTCATTTGTGGCCAATACTGCCATCGCACGAGCGATGTTTTGGTTTTAAAATTAGCATGTAGCATCAAACAAATCAGTTTCTCCTACGTTTGTACAAATTTCTACAACACATTACACTATTACAGGGAGTCCAGCCAACATGAATATCTATTCTTTGCTGATAGGATCCAAACACTTTAAGTCCTCGTGTAGCTCAGAGTCATGCTGGCTGACAGAAGAAGTAACAGAGTGCCCTGAGAACTCATATTACAATATAGTAAGAGAAAACCACATACTTCCAACACTGCAAAGTTCTTCCACTATTTCATCACTGCTGTTGTTAAAAGCCGTAACTGGAGCTCTCTGTCACATGGTTCCCCTCCCTGCCAGGTCACAACATTCTGACAGATCTAAAGATATGTTTTTCAGGTGCAAGTTCACAGCAAAGGAATTATTAAATGAGAAGATGAAAAGTCCATATAGTTCACTTTCTACCATCCTGGTAGTTGTACAAGTCATCAAACCTCTTAAATTCAGTTCCAGTTCGTTCAATACCATAGGTGCCTTGTTATATAACTTGCTGAACACTGCTGCCTACAACTCCTCGGTGGGTTCTTCTACCACCACTCCTGTTTTTGACTTCTAAAGCCTCATCCCTATTTTGTAATCTGGCCCCTTCCAACCTCTGCAATAAAACATATCACCCAAAAGAAAAGGCCTCTGCCGGAAAGCTTAATTATCATTAACTTCAGATGTTAAACATGCCTGAATTTTCCATTTTTTTTGTAATTTTCCCTTGTCAGGCAGTCCTGCTTTGAAGTTCATATTGAAAGATACAGGTCATGCCGATAGTGGAAATGTACTCACAGTTACTTTCTTGGGGTCAAACTCAGGCTCTTTGGGGATTTCTGGCTCAACAGGCTTCATCTCCTTCTTTGGTTCCTCTTTCTTAGGCTCAGGTTTCTTGGGTGCCATGTTTGTGTGTCAGTCAGAGATGGAAGACCACGAGGGGAAAGGACAGAGGTTGAGTGGAGAATGGGCACACGATGTCTGGAACAGAGGCCTTTTATCTCTGGTCAGCTCTCTCAGGCATGCCACAGTATCATTTCTCCATACATTCCAGGCTTGACAATGAAGCCTTCACTATAAATGGAAAAAGCATCTGTTGCTATAAAAAGCAGCTAAACTGAGCATTGTTACTGATTAGTCTCTGGACAAAAAGACTTTGAGTCGGCAAATCACAGAAATGACAAAGTCACAATCCAGATTGTTACAGCAGCCTCTTCAGATCCTGTTAGATTTAATAAACAGCAACGTTAACAAAATAAAATTTGAGATTTTCTTTAGTTTTTTTTGTCCCTTTCTGTCCTGTTTCTCAGGAGGGTACAGTTCCAGAGTTCAGACTGTCCTTTTCGGGTATTTTCTGCTCATACATTTCAGGTGAGACTGAACAGTGAGAGTTAGCTTGGTTTGTAACATGCACTTCTCTGCATAAGAGGTTGTGGCTTTAAATCTGATTCCAGGAATTGAGTACATAATCTAGGTTAGCAAGTCTGAAACTGAGGGAGTTTGAGCCCTCAAAGTGCCATCCTTTGAGGACACTGTAGATGAAATCTTTCTTTTGAGATTGTGTTGAAATGGGAAAGACTTCCATATAGGGGCGTGTCAGGTTTTCCTGTGTGTTTATTTTTTCAGCTCTTGATATTTCTACATGCGGATAAGTGGCCAAGTGTTTTGGGCAGAGACTTTCTGGGCTCCAACATCCAGGCACTATATTTAAACAGCACCTTGTAGCACTTTCTATGATGCAGGAACATCACTCAACCTCTGCTCATCAACATCCTCCCAAGCTGAAAATGTCAGAGACCAATCAAAAAGCAGCAATAGGTTTTAGCGATGCCTCACTAGAGGTTCTCCTGAAGGCTGTCCATGTGGATGACTAATTAAAGCCAACCCAACTGATAAACGCAGCCTGGACAGCAGAGGTGGGTGTGGAGGTCAGTGCCCATGGGTGATTCAAAAGAACATTACTCCCGGGTGCAAGAGGTATGTACCAGTGTCTACTCAATGCTTCATGTTGTTCTCAGTGTGAACCAGCACAGTAAGGTTGCCACTGCAGGCAGTTCCAATTCAAGAATTTCCATCAAATGCTTTATGTGCAATTAATGTCTGGCACTTCATTGCAGCTACTAATGCAGTATTGGTGGTACCAATGCCTCTCATGTACTTGCCTAGCTTCACATGATAGACAAAAGAGCTAAACTCTCGAGGGGAGTTTATTAAGATATCAAGGCCACATTCGACTGACTACAGCATCAAGGAACCACAACAAAATTTAAGTCAATCTGAATCAAGGGGCAAACTCTCCGCTGGTTGGAGTCAGACCTGGCACACAGGCTGATGATCGTGATTGCTGGACTACATTCATCTCAGCTCCAGTCCACCTCTGCAGGAGTTCCTCAGGGTTGTGTCCTAGGTCCAAACATCTTCCACTGCTTCATCAATGACCTTCCATCCGTCATATGGTCAGAAATGGGAGTTTTGCTGATGATTGCACAACATTCAGTACTTTTCACAACGCCTTAAGTGCTGAAGCAATCCATAGCCAAATGGAAAAGACTTGGATGATTTCCAGGCTTAAAATCATTTCAGTCACACAAGTATCAGGCAATGACTGTCTGCATCTTGAGAGAAACTAACCATTGCCTTTTGACATTCAATGGCATTTCTGTCATCGACTCCTCCATTATCAACATCCTGGGGTTACCACTGACTACAAATTGAACTGGATTGGCCATATAAAGAGTGGCTAATAAGAGCAAATCAGAGGCTAGGAATCCTGCAACAAGGAACTCACCCCAAACCATGTCCACCAGCTGCAAGGCACGAGTCAGGTATGTTTTGGAATACTCTTCACTTGCCTGGATGGGTGCAGCTCCAGTAACACTGAGAAGCTGGACATCGTCCAGTACAAAGCAGCCTGCTTGATTGGCAACACATCCACAAACACTTAGTTCACTACCTGGAAGGACACACAGCAAATTCATGGGAACATTATCACCTGCAAGTTCCTCTCCAAGTAGCCCACTATCCAGACTTGAAAATATATCACCTTTCCTTCAGTATAGCTGGGCCAAATCCTGGAACTCCCTCTATAACAGCATTGTCGCCATTCTTACACCCATTGGTCTGTAGTACTTTAAGGAAGAAGCTCACTACCACCTCCTCAAAGGCAACGAGGGATGGACAATGAATTCACCCAGCCAGTGTTGTTCATTTGCCTTGAATTAATTTTAAAAATATCAATTTAGTGCAATTTGTGGGATCTTGCTGTGCATAAATTACCACTGCCTTTAGTTATGTCACTGCATTCACTGCATGTTGTGTAAGATGATTGTAAATTCACTTCCACTGTTGATATCTTTCTCGGGTTCATTAATATCAGCTGCTCCCTTAGACTGTGTCCATCTCTTACTATCACAGTAGTTGACGCACGCTGCCCTCTATCTACTTGTTCCACAGCATGACTCAGGTTTCCTCACAATTTTGTATATATGCTTCGTTCATTTCTTCAAGGGCAGACTGACACTAGCTGTGTCAAGGTTTGCATAGGAAGCAGCAGAGTTACACGTGTGAGGAAACTGCAGATGTTCTCTTTAGAAAGTTGAGTTGAAAGTTAAAATCGTGATGGTCATAAACAGGGTAAATAATTGAAAACGTTTTCACTGGCTGAAGAACAAGAAAGTGCAAACTTAAAGGTTTTACAAAAGAACCAGAGGCAACGTGAAGAAAAGTTCATTTACACAATGAGTGACAAGGATTTTGAATAAACTAACAGTAGATACACATTCAAGAGTGTCCTTCAAAGAGAAAAAATTACAGCATATGGAAAAAGAATGAGTGGGACTGAAAGGATTGTTCTTCACAAGAACCAGCACAGACTCATCAAGCTGAAGAGCCTTCTCCTGCGTTGTCATATTTAATGATACTCCAATAGGAAGAAAGGAATTCCGAGGTGAAAAATGACCAAGGCCTATTTAATTCATCTGTCAGCACACTTGTCACTGATTCACAAGGCTTTGGGTCCTGATTGAGCACTGAATTCAAGGCTGGCACTCCAATGCAATATTGAATGTGTGCTGCATTGTTAAAGGTGCTGCATTTCAGATGAGATGTGAACCCAAGCACTTTTGGTCTTTTGTGGTGGATGTGAACAATTCCATCCATCATTTTGAAGAAAAGCTGGAGACGGACCCTTGGTGCCCTGGCAAAAACTTTTCCCTCAATCAGCATCACAATTAAAGGTCATCTGGTCATTATCACATTATTGTTTTAGGAGTTCATTTTGTGGAAAATAAGTGAGGGTGTGTTCTGTATTATAACAACTGAAAGCGCATTATGGTATTGACTGTAAAACATTTTGAAACATCCAGTGATGATGAAAAGCACTGTTCTGTAGAAATATATACATCTTTCTTTTCTTGATATCCTAGTTAGTGACAAGATACTAGCTAGGAGATGTTGACTAATCATAATCATTGAAATTACTTACAGATCCACTCATGAGGTGAGGAAACTGTCTGGTGCAGTGCTTTGGGAACAATAGATCCATTTCAACGACACCCGTTTCCCTACAAAGCACACTACATTTTCTCCATGTCCTGTATTAAATTACACATAAATTTCATAAATTGTATCCCAAAACACCATTTATTAAAAATCTATCTAATTCGCATTTTTATTAATCAATACTTTTCCATATGTTCTGATTTCTATCTATTTTAAATTTTATTGTTCATTAGCAAACTTATTGTGGTACAGTTTTGTTCATTAAAAGCCACGTAAGTGAGTAATTAACAGGAAGAAGAAAAAAATTGTATCATAAACAATGAGATGAAGGGTCTAGGCCCGAAACGTCAAGTTTTCCTGCTCCTCTGATGCTGCTTGGCCTGCTGTGTTCATCCAGCTCCACACCTTGTTATGTCGGATTCTCCAGCATCTGCAGTACCTATTATCTCTGTATCATAAACAATGATCAGTGTGAAATCCTGTGATGCTGTGGCACCCCTCTGATCTCTGGTTACACAGACAAAAGATGAATTCCTTTTCCAGGTGTGCAGGCTGGAAGAAGGTGATAAAAAGACACAAGCTTGGGACATGAGGAATGAAGGATGGACACAATCATCAGTCTCTGGTAACAATAACAACAACATAACCATTGCTTTAGTTTATTCCTTCCTTCCCATGATCTTTATCTTGTTTCAGTAGGCCTAGGGAGTCTGTTGCAGAGAGGGTGCATAGGGATGTATACACATGAATGAATTAATAATTCAGGTCATTTTATTCCCTTGTCACAACTTAGATTGATGCATGATACAAGGTAAAGAAAATGAGACATGATTCAACTTTGGTGCATACACAATTTAGATAAAATAATCTCTCAGCATTTTATCTTGCAATTCCAGGGCACAGCCTCCTCTTTTCTCAGCATTTTCAATCTCACTGTCTGCACAGAGTCTTCCTTCCCATGGACTCACACAACTCTCCCAAGCCTCCTGACATTTGTCTCGAAAACTATGTCAGGTTTGCCTGCAGTCACCTCCTTCACAGGCAGCCAGTATCCAACTGAGGGACAAAGTACTGAAAGCTTGCCCTTGCATATGGCCCCCTCAAATGCCAGCCTCTAAGATCCATCTTGCCCCATTTTTCTCTCTCCAGGGCTTCAGCAATGATCCTTGGTGAAGGCCTCAGTGCACTACAGGCAGCACCCACGGCTCCAGGTGACACTGCCAGTAATGGCAGGTGATGCCCTCTGATTGCCTGGCAGATTTTAGGGTTGGAATATGAGCCATATTGGGGTCTTAAGTGGATTGCCCACACTGTCAGATGAGTGCCTGTTTGGATTAAATTGCATCAGGGCTCCCACAGAAAGATGATGTTGTGTTCCCACTGATTGTCCAACTTGATTAAGTTCTCAGAATCACAGAATCATAATGATGCAGAAGGAAGCCTTTCAGCCCATCTTGCCTGTACCAGTTCTATTACCTAATGTCAATCTCCTGCCTTTTCCACATATCCCTGCACACCATTTCTATCCAAATGCCCTCTTGAATACCTCGATTGAACCTGCCTCTACCACATTTCCAAGCTCTAAGTTCTGCTCCATATCCCTTCCTTTTGAAGCCTGACTACAGCGTGAACATGTATAGTCAAAACAGACGTTGCCCCCTACTTTCACCAGCCACACACCTCCTCGAGCAGAATTCACCAGCCTTGCTCAGTAACGAGCCCTGCTGAGTTCAAATGAATAAGATCATCGAATCAGCAATGAATGTGAATTGCTACTGTGGGATGCAGGCCAGGGTGGGTGCTGGTGGCATTGAGATAGTGACAGAATAGTAACATCACTGGACTCTAGAAACCCCGACATTCAAGATAATACACTGGGGATACAGTTTCAAATCTCACTGTAGCACACAATAGAATTGAAATTTTATTAATGAATTCACATAATTAATAAAAAGCTGGGATTGAAAGCTAGGCTCAGTAATGGTGCATAAGACTATCATTGTTTTGTCATTATGTCCTTTATGGAGGAAACTGTGTTGTCCCTATCTGATCTGGGCTATAAGCCCTCTAAAATGGTCTAATAAGTCACTTAGTTGTGTTAAACCTTACTACAGAAAAGTCAAAAAGGAACAAAACTGTACAGACCCTAGGTACCCCAATCAACAACTGCCCAGCAAGCTCTGTCAAATCTATGAAGTCTTTCTTACTAACTTTTGGTGACTTATACCAAAATTGGGAGAGTGGTCCCACAAACTTGTTGCCCTGGTATTACCAATAGTGACTTCAGACCCCATGAAGTCTCATGACATCAGATCAAACATGGGCAAGGAAATCTTTACCTCAACATCCACCCTCAGCTGATTGATCTATACAAACACCAAGTGGTGGAAGTGCAGGGGGTTATGGGTCATAGAAGATACTGTTGGTGGGGGTATTCAATATTCAACACCAAAAGTAGCCTGGTAGCTCCTCCATTACTGACTGAGTCCTGAAGGACATACCCTGGCAGGCTGGGCCTCTGGCAGGTGGTGAGAGAACCAGAAGAGGGAAAAACAGTTATCACACCTTGCTCTCACCAAGCTACCTGTCACAGATGCGTCTGTCCATGACAGTATCAGTTGGAGTAATTGCCACAGAGTCCTTTGAAGATAAAGTCTCGCTTTCACGTTTAGGATACTCTCCATTGTTTTGTGTGACTCCACCACCATCATGCTAAATGGGATAAAATCAGAAGAGATCCAGAAACTTAAAATTCAGCATCCATGTGTTAAGCACTAAAACTGTTACTAATGTCTAAATAACAAGCATGGGGCTGGATGAACACAGCAGGTCAAGCAGCATCATAGGAGCAGGAAAACTTGACGTTTCGGGCCTGGACCCTTCATCGGAAATGGGGGAGGGGAAGAGGGTTCTGAAATAAATAGGGAGAGAGGGGGAGGCGGATAGAGGATGGATAGAGGAGAGGAC